>PVHP010011909.1:0-43964 GCA_004024765.1 Zapus hudsonius
AAGAAAGAAAGAAAGAAAGAAAGAAAGAAAGAAAGAAAGAAAGAAAGAAAGAAAGAAAGAGAAAGAAAGAAGCAGATACAGAGAGCACAGAGAGAACGGGCACACCAGGGCCTCCAGCCATTGCAAAGGAACTCCAGGCACATGCACCACCTTGTGCATCTGGCTTTAGGTAGGTCCTGGGGAATTGAACTCAGGTCTTTCTGCTTTATAGTCAAGCACCTTAACTGTTAAGCCATCTTTCCAGCACTCACCATCCTTTTGCTTTGCACACTTCCTTCTCCATTGGCATCCTCAACTTCTCTGTATTTTCCCAAGCTATTTTGCTTTAATTGTGACCTTCCTATATCTCCATTTTCTCACCTGGAACACAGGTGATGGGTTTGGAGGTCCTGCACAGTATCTAAGTTCTCTTTCATCTCTGAAAGTGTGTGCTTCTGTCTATGTCTCCCATATTTCACCCAACCTAGAGATCAAAGAAGACCCAATTCTTGGATTCTGGCTATAGTCCATTTCCCAAAGGACAGTTCAAACAGTTAAAATACTCTTAAAAATTAATGTCTATTCTGCGCCACACTCCTTTCCAAGCAGTTCATAGACATTATCTGTTTTTTAAGATTATTGCCATGTTGGTACCATGATCTGATGGCCCTATGAAAGAAACTGAGATATATCCCAGATATGACCTGTGTCCAAGGTAGTCATGATTGGAAGCCATGCTTTCTCTCCAAGAGGAAGGAATCTTTCCTTTCTACTCCATCATGCAATATTACCATCGCAGGACCTCAGGGTGCCATGGAGCACTCCCATTATCTGCTACCCCAGCAGTGGGGCTGGGGTGCCACAAGAGCCCAGTGGAGCTGACGTGGGCCTGACCTCTCCTTGCAGGGCATCCTGGGGTCAGGACTGGCACTCAAGGTGCAGGAGCAACATCGTCAGAAGCACTTTGAGAAGAGAAGGAAACCAGCTGCTGAGCTCATCCAGGTCTGTCTGCCTGAGGGTGGTGCGTGCGTGCGTGCGTGCGTGCGTGCGTGAGTGTGTGTGTGTGCTCATGCACTCCTGGAAAGAGAGGGCTAGCTTGCATGTGCTCATTATGGGTGGCCATGGCCATCACCGTGGTTACCTACATGGCCTCTGTGTGTGTTAAAAGTGAAACATCTTCCTACTTTCCCACCAAAGCTCTAAGCCATTTAAGACAGTGATGCAGGATTCAAGGGTGAGACCATCTGCTGTTATGCAAATCCTGGAGTGACCTTCCTAGGCTTTCTTTTTATTCTACTTCCCACCATAGGTTTGAACTAATGACCCAGAAAAAAAGAGGTAACTAACAATACAAGCATGTTTTGTATTGTTAGTTACCTCTATTACTGGCAGACATGAGGTCCCCTCATGTCTGCCAGTAATAGAGATCCCATATGCTGTGTGTGTGTGTGAGAGAGAGAGAGAGAGAGAGAGGAGAAAAGCGTTACATGCCCAAATACCAACCATCTCACCCATCTGTCCTGCCCTTCAACAACCATGGACCAGGGGATATTGGATACCTGCTCCTCTCTGTCACCATCACTCCCCCCATCATGGGCTGAGGACAGAGTAGTGAAAGGTATAAGACATCAGAAGTGTTTCCTCTTGCAATTCAGAAGGAGTTTCTACCTCATGACCTCATGGTTTTATGTGCTATTGGGAGTAGGAAGCACAGAAAAGAGGGAACTAGTGTGCCCCAGCTACAGCAACATGAGTGGCTCAGGTCAGGTCCAGTTGTGCTCTGTGCCTCCCTGGGTTTTGGGGTCTCTGGGTCTGACCCAGCCAGGATGGCACATGATGACATTGATCATGATATGGTTTCTGGAGCCTTCCACTTTATCCCGAACACCCGAACCACGAGAGCATCGCAGAGGTTCCAACAGAGTGGGGTCAAAACTATCTCCTAGGCTCTCACTTATACTCAGAAGTGGGCATACACATGCCCCCACACATAAAACTGCTTACTTTCATATCTAATTAACTGAGAAGTCTCAGAGAACCTTCTGGGAAGGGCCTTCTCTGTTCTTTGCCAGGGGTTACATCATTTTTTCTCTATTCCTGCTCATTTCTCCTTCCCCTAGCCCACAACACGAGCTATAGTTGTGAGGTGATGCTCAGGGAAGGGTTTCTTTCCAAAGAAGCTACAAATGGCCAAGAATCTCATCTTCTCTGAATATTAGCTTAATTTGCATTCATATTCTTGGGAGTTAATGGCTTAAGAGCTGTTTAATGCCATAGTCTTCTGAGTGGAAATTTCATGTGTCACCATGCCATTGCTGCCTCTCTTTTCTTCTCAGGCGGCCTGGAGATATTATGCTACCAACCCTAACAGGATGGATCTGGTGGCGACCTGGAGATTTTATGAGTCCGTTGTCTCTTTTCCATTTTTCAGGCAAGTGGACATTTGTGTGAATGCATAAGGTGTGGCTGACCTCTCAATGGCTGGTTTTGTGCCATGGACTTATGGTTTACTAGAAGATATCCTTCAGGGCAATGGTGAATGGTCCCCAATATGGGCCACACACTAGCATCACTTGGGAGCTTAACACAGAAACCTGATGCCAGACCACAGGCAGGCTAGTTAAGTCAATCCTCAGGAATGAGGCCATGTGGTGTAGTTTGTTAAGCTCTCTAGATGACCACGGTGTGCAGTGAGAGGAAGCAGTTGGACATTATGAAGTAGTTGTATTGGAAAGTCCCATCAATGTATGAGCAGGATTTGAGAGCGGGGGGAGGGGGAATAGCACAGTTACCCATTCTAGAAATCTGTGTGCTTCCTCACCTGGCTGTGGCTTGTACCCGAAGACCACTGTGGGCTTTAGCAAAGAGGAGGGAGAAGAGAGGAACTGAGGAGACCTCTGGAACCCAGGATGTTTTGTATTCTAAACGTTGGGAGTTTGAATTAAGGGACTTTGGGGTGGTGGACACCATATAGGGAAAGGTAGATGGTTGGATATCCAGCTTGTTCCATGATCACGCAAGCTTCATAGGTCCTCTGAGATACGTCATAGGTCTCCAACGTCCAGGTGTGTTAGAATTGGGGTGTTCTGAAATTACAGAGCCAACCTCCCCCTTCAGGGATCCCAGTGGAAGTGCAGTGGGGTAACCTTCCTGGGTGTTTCATTCTAACACACTGACTTGTGGTATACACTAAAATATGGACTGAATTTTTGATGTTATTAGGCTCCATTCAGATCAGTGAACTGAAGGAGATTCTGGTCAATGTCTGCCAAAGCTCATGTTCCTCTCACTACCTGGAATTCTAAAGTTTTAGGTACAGGTAGAATTCTGAGTTTTAGGTACAGGTAGATCTTGGATTCCTAGAACTATTGGCTTGGAAGGAAAAGTAGAGGACCAGTTAGCTCACTCCTGGATTGGTGCTTCTGGAAACAGGATCTTTGAGCAGGTCTGTCATTTCAGTGTATGACAGTATCCTCAGTAATAGAGGAGTGGCTCCTTCTACCCGTCACACTCTCTCATACTCAGTATAAAAGCTGTGGCTAGACTCTGAACACTGTCTCAGTTAAGCCTTCTGCTCCTTTCTCTAGACTGTGCTAGAGATTTAAGGAAACAGAAGAAATTTGGGGTTCTGTTAACTCTTTACTCTGTATAACACCTTATAATGGGTGACTGTAACAAAGAGATGAAACTTAAAAGCCTGATCATGAACTTCAGGACCTGCATCCCAGGTCTGCCAGCCTCCTGACCACCACTATGTTGCAATTTTCAAGAGGATTTGGTAGCACGAGCCAAGATGAAAGAAGTCATTAGAGAGAGGTTCTACCAGTGACTTGTAGAAGGATTTAGGAGATGAGAGGAGTGAAGATTTAAATAAATGAATGATATGTTTGGGTTTACTTACTGTCTTCTGACTTCGACTCAATTGTTCAGAATTTCATTTATATAGTTCAGTTTGTTTAGAGCTTAAGATAACATACATCAGAATCCTGCTAGCATGGGCAGGTGTGTTCCCCTTAAGAAAACAGAATGACCTTGGATACAAAAACAAGAGCATGTGCCCATATGCCCAAATTGAATACAGAACCAAGATGATTTTCATTTGCTGTGCATCCCAAGGCCTTGGCAATGGGCCTATTCTTTTTGGTTGATTTATTATAAATAAGGCATTGTCCTAGCTGTCAGACACTTGGAGAGCTACATTGTTTTGCAGACAGCTGCTGTGATATGGGAATGGCTTTTAAACCAAGAAAGAACATTTCTTTATTTTTCAAGGACAAAAGTACAAAATCACTAGAAAAATGCACTTAGCAACCATTCTGAAACAAGGCTGTCCCTTGGGAGAAGCATGTCCATGAGTCCCAACCCACACTATATGCTAATGATAGAGAAGTAGTTGGCCCTACACTGGTGTATCCTCACCTGCCTCCCAGAAATTTTTTGCTATTTAATTTTTAGCAATAGTTTTAATTGAGATGTATCTCAATAAATTTCACTACCTGTCATGGTTTGATCCAGGTGTCCCCCACAAACAAATGAATGTGTTCTCAATGATTGATTGTCAGCTGATGGCAGTTTGGGAATTACAACCTCGCTAGAGCTGTGTTGTTGGGGGCAGGCTTTTGGGGTTATAAGCCAGCTTCCCCTTGCCAGTATTTGGCACACCTTCCTGCTGCTGTTTCCAGTGCTGTGGCAGAGGTGCTGTCCACCCCTCTGCTCATGCCATTGTTTTCCCTGCCAGGATTGATTCTCCCCTCGAGTCCTTAAGCCAAATAAACCCATTCCTCCACAAGCCGCTTTTGTTTGGGTTCTTCCTGTGCAGCAACTAGAAAGTTGACCGCAACACTACCCATAAGATTTTATGTACCATAGTTGAGAATTTTGTGGTTTTGAGTGTGCTCACAAAGTTGACATCATTCAACACTAATTCCAGAACAATTTTATTATATCAGAAAGAAATCTTGCCCCATTCATAATTACTCCTCTCTCCCTTTCTCTCAGCTCCTGCAACCATATTTATATGGAAAGAATCTGAGTATCAGTTAGATTTATTAGCTTGCCTAATGTGATCCAGCTAGTACGTGATAGAACAAAAAGACTGGAGCCCAATTCTTATGCCCCAAACCCATGGTCTTTCCATTGTTTCTTTGGAGAGAAATAGTTCTTTTAAAGACAGAATTGGGTACAAGTTGAGTCAAGGTATTTGGATAACAATTCTCAATTCTGAAAGTTGTTATTGTGAAGGAGAAACTGAATGAGATGTGTAAAAGTAGTTGCCCTGATGTCTGGTCTGTGGCATGTTGTTCAGCCTGTGCTGGTTGTGTCTGGGAGGGAGGCACTCATGAACCATCATGGAGATGAAAGGGTAATGATGACACGAAACTCCAAAGTCATAGTCTTGGGAAACCACAGGATAGCACCCCCTGCCTGATATGAGGCCCCAGTGGACTTAATAGATGAGTTAGACTATTATGGTAGAAAGTTGTAGGCAGAGCCTGAGTCAAAGCCCAGAGTCATATGTATGTGTTCAGAATTATAGGGTGGACTCTGGAGCCACATGGCCTGGGTTTGAATCCCTACTCTTCTGCTTCCTAACTGAAACCTTAGGCAATGATGTAACTTCTTTCTATAAGGTTGTTATGAAGATTAAATTAATTAATTTATAAGTGACACTTAAATAGCATAGCTTATTTGTCAATGACTGTTAGTGGCAGTGGCAATGTTGACCATGGTAGTCATAGGGATGGCTGGGACATGTCCATACATTATGGCATTCCTGGTTTTCTGATCTGTCTCTCACAACAGAAAAATCCACTGAGTCTAGCCACAGGGCTGCTACAGAGCAAGGGCTCAGCAACCAATTTCTGGATGAATAAATGAACAAATGGGTAACTGAGAAGAATGTGGGAACACAGGGCCAAGTAATGGCAGCAGGGCTGGGGGCTGGTTGGAGAGATCTGCTCCACTTATCAGTTCCTTTTCACACTTGACATCTTGTTCCTGTGATGCTGACTATGGGAGAAGAGGCAACTATTCCATGAAATTAATGCTGTGTTTATTGTTTATCTCTCTTTATAGGAAAGAACAGCTGGAGGCAGCAGCCAGGTATGTTTTTGACTATGAATACCCTTCTTTAGTCACTGTGCTGAGGAGGTGGGTCCAGTTCTGGCCCCCGAACAGCCCCGCTGGTCAAAGGCTAAAGTCTTTGGAGCTCATTCCTCTTGCTGGTCACTTATTCCTCTGTCATTTTCACATGGCTTTAGTCAAGGACAATTTAATGGAATCAAAGCAGCAGCAGCAGCATCTACTTATTGAGCTACTTAACATGTTATCATATTCGATCCACACAATGAGACTCAAACAGGTTGACTTATTCCTCCTAAATCACACGGGAACCGATTAGAAAAATCAAAAATTCAAAGTCAGGTCTGAATATTAAAGTATGATTTCCATTATGCCTTTCCTCATTTGCTTCTTGGGCTCACAGATGGTACTTCAGGAAGCAACTCAAGACTGTAATTTGTGATCCCCACAATTGTGAGCTTTCTGCATAAGCCACATTCATGCCAGGCTGCTGCAGAGGCAGGAGGAGGTTTGCAGCTATGACCATTTCTCTCAGCATCTTTCCTCTCCTGCTGCAGAAGGTGTCCAAGGTCAGGGAATCTATGAACTTGTTTTGATTATAAAGCAAGATGAGTCACCACTGAGGCAGAACAGTGTGTGAGATTTCATCACACGACCCAGAACAGCACATAATTTTAAGCTTATGAATTGTTTATTTCTGTAATTTTCCATGTAATATTTTGGGGTTGTACTTAACTGTGGGCAAGTGAACTCATGAATAAGGGGAGTATTATAAAAGTAACATATCATTGTGCATTGGATTGTCCACTTCTGGTTTAATTGAAGAGAAAGAGATGCATTTGAGGCTTTCCTAGAGTATTTCTGAAGGTATGGAAAGACAGCTTCTTCATGCCTTTACAGAAACCCTACACTCTGCCAGGCACAGAAGGAAAAATTTTTTTTTCTAACTTCTTTTTTTTTCTTTATTGTCCATAATGAGTTACATTGTTTAGCTTACAACACCAAAGCAGCCTCAATACTCTAACTTCTTAAGGTTAGAGATGAATGCTTACTAGCTTATTGTTCTCAGGAAAAAGAAAGGTCACTTACATAAACTAATAGATCCTCTTCATCCAGAATTCAAATGGTGGTCAGATTACATTGGTAGGTTGGCAAGTGAAATGCCAGGTACATAGCCTGGAGATCAGGGAAAAGATCTGGAGAAAGGATGAGTGAATTGTGAACATAGGACTCAATACCTTCTCCCAGAACACAGGCAGCAGAATGACTACAGAATGTTCAGCTGTGAGTGAGCATGTGCCTTAGATTAATACTTAATGGTGTTCATAAGTAGCTTCTTCAATGGCTGCCAGTCAACTGATGTTCCAATCTAATTATCTCCAAATCATCAGAGTCAGACTTGAAGTTTATCTTACTACCTCTTGCACAAGCAGCCCACACATTTGCTTGCTTGTCAACTTAAAAAACAGTTTTGTTCTCTGTGGCTTACCAGATCTTGGTGCTGGTTCAGTATTGAGGGTAAGAAAAAGAATTGTTTAGTCAGGTTATTGGTGAGAACATAAGTTTCTGTGTGCTTATGAAGTGATTGTGTTGACTGCTTCAATTTATGTGGACTTGTTTTGGGAATACAAGCTAAGATTAGCTGAAGTCAAACAATTGCCTGAGATACTGGCTCTGATAATTTTATATATCTCAGGATCTATGATTCTGAAGTTGTGATGGTTTGTTCCAGGTGTCCCCCCACAAATGAACGTGTTCTGAATGCTTAATCCCCTCCTGATGGCAGTTTGGGTATTAGAACTTTGTGGGAGCTGTGTTGTTGGGGGCAATCTTACGAGTGTTATACCCAGCTTTTGGCATACCTTCCTGCTGCTGTTTGCAGTGCTGTGGTGGAGATGATGTCCACCCTCTGCTCATGCCATCATTTTCCCTGCCATCATGGAGCTTCCTCTCAAGTCTGTAAGCCATAGTAAACTCATTCCTCCACAAGCTGCTTTTTTGGTTGGGTTCTTTTCTGTGTAGCAATGAGAGCAGTTAACTACAACAGTTTTGGTACCAGAGAGTGAGATCTGTCATAGCTGCTAGAACCCTGATTCTGTGGTTTTGGCCTTTTGAAAACTGATTCGCAGGAGGAATGTGGAAGTATTTGAAACCTAGGCCTAGGAAACACCTTGCAGTGCTGTAATTACAGTTTGATGGACCATTCTGGTCAGAGTTGGAAGACCTGAATGCAGTAAGGACTATGGATGGTGAGGTTTGGCTTATGAGGGTGAGAAAGAACTGTCAGAACTATGCAAGAAGCAGTTTGTGTGAGAGGCTTTCTGCATTTGGCCTGCTAGCATCTTGAGAACTTGTGCAGTGTAACATTGTGTAGAAACGGATTGGTGTGAGCAGATAGAGATGGCACAGAAAGAAAGGAAATCTTTGTGCTGAAACTGCTGCCTGTTCAGATGCAATTGTTTGAGAAATGACAACCATTGAGACTGGGCCAGGTGGTCTTCATTGGGACAGCAGGAAGAATGCAGGCTCTTTTGAAGTAAAGGGACTGAATGCTGAAGGAAGTTTCCTGCTCTTCAAAGTTGGTTTTGTTCCCCCCTGGATTAACAAGTTGGTAGCCCACCCAGTACTATGGATTATAACAAATGCAGGAAGATAGGACCATTGGATTTTCAACATGGTTTTGTTTTTGAAAATGGCCATTGGCAGTGTAGGAGAGGTGTGTTGGACTGCCTGCATGCAGGCCCGATGGAGCCATGAGAATGAACTGTGGGTTGCATTAGAGACTTAGTGAATGCCAGACTATGGGATGGATGCCAAGGAGAGTTGCCAGCACTAAAGACCAGTCACTAGTTATAGGATTTGGAGTTATAGAGTTTGATGTTTTGTATTGGTTCAGTCTGTCTTGGCTAAATCCCAATGCCATCTTCTGCAGTATGAATGTTCTGTGCCATGGGTTTGTTTGTTTGTGATTTTGTTTTGTATTATAGCTCAGTTGAAAGATATTTGAGTATCATCAGGATTTATAAAAAACTATGGGGACTTTTGGAGCATTGTATTTTACATCATGTATTACTAGTTTGTGAGGTCAGGGGCAGATGTGATGGTTTGATTCAGGTGTCCCCCACAAATGAATGTGTTATGAATGCTCAATCACCACTGTATGGCTGTTTTGGAATCAGAACCTTATTGGAGCTATGTTGTTGGGGCTTAAGCCAGCTTCCTTTTGCCAGCTTTTGGCAAACATTTCTGCTGCTATTTGCAGTGCTGAGGTGGAGGTGATGTCCACCCTCTGCTCATGCCATCATTTTCCCTGCCATCATGGAGCTTCCCCTCAAGTCAGCCATAATAAACCCATTCCTCCACAAGCTGCTTGTTGGCTGGGTTCTTTTCTGTGCAGCAATGAGAAAGCTGACTGCAAAGGAGGTTAGCCCAAAGGAAAAAAAGCCAGTTTCCACCACATGCTCACTAGAAACAGTTGACAGCTTCCATTTCTTCTTACCTAGATGGAATAGCTCCACTATAGTGCCCATATGTAGGATTCAGGACTTCTGTAACAAAGCATATATGTTTATATATATCCAGGTATACACATATATACATATATTCCTTGAAAAAAATACATATATATACTTTCTCTTTTCACCATGAATATTTTGAGGCTAACACTATACCTGAAATATAGAATGTACCCCATAAATATTTGCTGAGTGAATGAATAACTAGCTTAATGAAAAAGAGGTTTCCTATCTCCATGTGATCTTCCAGAAAGTTGATCTGAAGTGTTCATGTAACTTACACCTCTGTCACATAAAGACATAGCAAGGGTGGGCCTTCAAGCTCCTTCCACCTGAGTGGGGGGTACTCCTCTGCAGCACTGATGGTCTGTGTGCCCCTTTAATATTCATGAGCACAGAGTGAGCTTGGTTATCCCAACAGATATGTGATCTTAGAACATGTTCTCCCACAGCCAAGAGCTCTTCTTTCTGTCTTCATATTGCTCTCTTCTTTGCTTAATTTGGGGCTCTGTCTAAGTCACCTGCTGATCCTGCTTCAGGGTGCTGGCAAGTATTGATGATTTGTATTTCATCTGCATTTCCTAGTAGATTAAATGCTTTGAGGAACTCAAACATAGCCTGGCCCTTGGTCAGATTTCTGTAATACAAACAGTGAAAGAAGGGATAGCTAAGTGATGGATAATTGGATGGGCAGGTGTATGTATGTATGTATGGATGAATTAAATCTTTATTATCAAGTATCATAAATTCAATTTAATCTACCTTATTTCTTATAGAAAGAAATACAATGGCTCACAGAACAGTCATTAGAGAGGGTGGGAGCCTCTGAGGCAAAAGATAAGGCTTTTCTGGATTTTCTATTATTTATCTCTCTGTCATCAATAATGATTCCATTCTGTCACCTGTCCCTGTACTGATGCATCTATGTATACTAACAGCCACACATCAAATGCATATATACCTTCCCTTTATCTTCTATAAACATATCACTCATGAGCATCAGTATGAAAAATCCCAGAGAAGCACATGGTTTGGCCCAATTTGGTCATATATCCATACCCTGGGAAATGTCTATGGCTTAAAGAATAAAAGCTACTACTGATCAACCTCTGAGCCATGTTTCCACCTATTAGTGGGTTGGTCAGGGTATAAGGTACTATGATTTGCAATCTCCATTAGTGTCTTCTGGGTAAAGAGGGAGACTATGGGAAATAAACTCCTGAAAAAGATAGGGGGTGCTACCTGTCCCCAAAGATGAAATAGCAAGCAGACAAAAATGATTATTGTCCATCACAGCATAAAGCTTACCTATAAATATTCAAGTACTTAATCATAACAATGCATCAAGAAACATCAACATTAAACCATACATACTGAACCTCATTTATTCTATGCAAAGTACTTTTTTAAAAGTCTGGGTTTTTATGCTAGGGCCATCTTTTTAAACATCAATTATAAATATTCAGTGTATTGCCATCAGGTGCATCTTTGTGATGAAAATTAGCATGTTTTAAATTCTGGAAACAAGTGACTATGTTGACAACTGCTTGCTTGAGCCAAGATGCTCTGTGTGTATTTTCAAACAATTCAATATGAACCACAGCTTCTTTGAAGAAGAAAAAAATTGTCCCTGACACCTTTGTTTCCTCCTACTTTGTTATTTTACCATTTCCATTCAGGAGAGGATCAGTCTTTGGATCAAAGAATTCAAGAATAATGATGGTAACTTTTAAAGAATGCATACTGTTTGCCAGGCATGGCTCTATGTAAATCTAAGCCTTGTAGCCACCCTATGAGCTAGGTACTATTTCAAAGAGGCAAGCAATTTACATAAGGTCATATAACTAGAAAGAAGCAAGAGAGGCTTATATCTAACTGGTCCACAGTCCCTGGGCTCAACCACTTTGCAAATCCCTGCTACTGTTGGGAGCAGGGACTTCAGGGGTCGCTGCAGGTGTCCCCTCAGTTTGTTTTCTTCTACTGTTCTTGGCTTTCATAGCTGGAGTTCCTGACTGGAGAGAAAGCTGGAGGGCACGAAAAGGCACAGAGCCAGCAGCATCCACTGTGCAGTGAAAGAGCAGCCATTCATATCTTGTCTTCTTCCTCTGACATCAGCCACATGAAATTCATCTCCCAGAGTGATGTTGGCAATAGAGAACTTTCCAGGCCCAAAAATCAGTGATATTAAAGGGGAAGAGGAACTGGGAGATCAGTTAACTCAATCCTCTCATTTTACTGATGAGAAAATTGTTACCCAGAGGCTTGAATATAATCACGTAGCTATTAGTGTTTTCCCCTGCTGTCCAGACCCTGCAACACTGGTCCAGGCTATAAAAGAGCTGAGATGCGGGCCAGTGAATTTTCTCCTGATTAAGCCCTGACACGTTGTGAAGGCTTAACCTTTATTTTCCCTTAGGAATAATGAGGGTGTCGTGGCTTTTAATAAAACCCCTTTTGTTCTGAATTATGATTAATTAGGGGCATAAGAACAGGTGCCAGAGGGTTACTGCATAGGTTTTACTTTATTGGCTCTGAGAGTGACAGCTTATAATATTTCCCATTAAGTCTATCCTTGAGAGTAGTTCAGGGACATAACAGATGGTCCCAGCCAGTTACAGGGATGCTATGGACTGAATGACCCAATTTGGACATGGAGTTAAGGTGGAACCCAGTCGATCAAGAAAGGTTGGTCAATGGCTATTGCACACTCAACATAATCCAATCAGACAATTCACCTTCTTCCATGCAAAGATACTCATCAAGAGCTATGTGTGCTTCCTGATTTTCCAAAGACTGGAGACATTCCAATTTTTAAGACTATAAAAAATAGGAAAAAGAATGTTTCTTTGTACATACTTCGTGTAACCTCTTCCCTGCCCATGAGCTTTTCATTCTTTAGGACGCAAGAACTCCCCACAGTGCCACAGTTTGAACATGATTGTTTGAATATATGTCCCCACAGACTCAATCATTTTTTTAACAAACTTCCTACTTGAGCCCCTAAGAGGCAGATTCCTGCTAAAGGGGACATGTCCATAGGAGTGGCTCTTGGAGACCAGCCCTAAGGTGTGTGTGTTGGGGTGGGGGGTGGGTCTGGGATCAGCCCTACAAGGTGTGTTCAGAGGTTCAAGCTTGCTGGTGTTGGCTTTTGCTTGCTGCAGCTGTCTCTCTTCTTGGATCCATGGAAGTAAGAAGCTTCTTCCGCCATTGATGGAGTTTCCTTGGATGTTATAAGCCTGAAATAAACCCCTTCCTCTCATGAGCTGTGTTTGGATGGATGCTTGTCCCAGCAACAAGGCAACAAACAGCTTTCTTGTTTCCAAAAGTCTGAACATAATGCATACCCATTCACTCAACTGACATTGATGGCCATATAAGTTTCCTCAGGTAGCCATAACAAATTACCACAAACGGGAAGACGTAAGACAAATAGAATTAATTCTTCACAGTCCAGGAGGCTTTAAGTCTGAAGTCAAGTGTTCAACTAGGCCACATTCCCTCCACAGGCTCCAGAAAACAATGCTTCCTTACCTCTTAGCTTCTGTGGTGACTGGCAATCCTGGGTTTGTAAAGCCATCGTTCCATCCTTGTCTCTAATATCACAGGGCATTTCCCCCTCTGAGAATGTCTGTCTCTCCACAGTCTCTCTCTTTCCTTTTTATTGTAAAGGTAACTGTCATTGAATTAATAGCCCATCCTATTCCAGTGTAAACTCATCTTTCCTCATCCATCTGCAAAGTCACATCATGCATGGTGTAGGGTTTGAACTTGCTGAACTTGAACTTTGTAATGCTACCAACCCAACACACTAGTCAAGAAAAGACAACTTCTTAGGAGCCTTTCATCAGACTTAGTGTTGGAACAACAGGAGGAAGCAGCAGACAGTACCTCCCGTTGGCTTTCTCAGCGAATGCCAGATGAGTTGTGTCTTCAGAGTTCCAGATGCAGACATTTTAGAAGCATGTTCACAGAATCCCACACTCAACAGATCAAACCAAAAATGCCTCTGGACTCAGAAGATCTGATTAACAATTATATTTGCATTCTTTCCAAATTTTAATGTGTGTCTTTTCCGCCTCCTTCTCTCCCTCCTCTTCCTTCTCCTTTTCCTTCTCCTACTCTTCCAGGAGTTGGTCCAGCCTCCTTGTTACCTCGGCTGTCTCCACCCTTCCCTTTCCTGTACCAGTCAGCTGCCATCTGGGCCCAGCTCTTGCAGCACCAGCAGGCAGAGGTGGGCTAGGCGGTTCAGAAGAAATTCCAGGTCCTGTCTTTGTGATGTTTGCAGAAACACCAGCAGAATGTTCTGGACCTATGTTGTCTTTCTACAAGAACTACTTCATGTTGCAGTTGTTTTTAAGACTTTGTATGATTTTAGGTGCATTATTAACCTCTGAACCTATTTTTATGTATACAGTGGTTATAATAAGAGCATTTACCTTCCAGGACTATTGTAAGGATTGCTTGCTGAGCACAATGCCGAACTCCTGGATAATAATACAAAAGCATTGGTTTAAGATTGACAACATTAGTGTTCTAATTGGCACTCGCTTTTCCAGGGTCTCTATGCCAGGGTCATTGTCATGTGGCCTATGATTGGCTCAGGCATCAGATGGACAAAGACCTGAATCATGGCTTTAGAACTTTTCCTTCCTTCATTCTTCATTTCTTTCCTTCTTTCTTCTTCCTTCCTGTTCAAGCAGAGAGTACACTTGCCTTCCTCCACCTTTAACTGTACACTACCTTTAACGGATTATAGGATGCCAGGACTCATTGTTGGTGAATCTTCTGTATTCAGGTCACCAACTCAGATACTAATATCTTCCATAATAACTCCCACTCAGGTCTAGTCAGGTTGGCACAGCCAATTAACCATCACACAAAGGGTATTAGTTGGGTTTTGTTCTTCTTTCATGGACAGTGTAAGAGAGAGACAGAAGGCGTCTCCATCATCTTCCATCTGTTGACTTCTAGGCCCTTGAAGTCTGTTCTACAGCCCTTGTCATCTCATTTTCCATCAAGATCTCTCATTTGATTAGAAAAAAAAACAAAGGCAAGATACTGACTTTTATTGATAGTCCTTTCTCAGAGACAAAAATTAGGCACAAAGGTCTCAAAGGCTTAGCACTTGGGTGATGACAGGGGATCATCATCTGTCTGTTTTCTCTGTCATTCTCAGTGAAGATCATAGTATTAGCAAGCCTTCACAATGTGGATGGAGATACTGTGACAAACCCCACTCTTTCCAGCTGGAAAGACAGAAAGGTTAAAGAGCGGAAGAAGCAAGTTAAGGCCTTAGGAGCTACGGGGATAACTTTGTGGGTAAAGTGCCCAGCACTCCTGTGTTTGATCTGTTGTACCCACATGAATCCTGGGCATGGTGGCACACCCTAGAATCCAGCACTGGGGAGATGGAGACTGGAGCTTTCTGTTTATCAAGTCTATCCTAATTGGTGATCTCCAGACCAATGAGGGACTCTGTCTCAAAGGAAGTGGATGAAATTCCCAAGGGTGACCTTGAAGTTGTCCTCTGCCCTCCACACACATGTATTTATATCCCCCACACACACATATAGACATGCACCCACACATACACGAACACACACATGCAAATTAGGCCCTTAACAACTAAAGGTGGTATTGGCTGCTCTGGGCTGAGTCTGCAGCATTGTATTAAGTTTTCACATCAAACAATCCAAGATAGATGGCCTCTTCAGAACGCTTTCCTTTGGGCTGCAGTGACACTGTCCATCCGTTTATTCACTTTGGTAAATCTTTATTAAATCCATCTGATATGTTGGAAGCAATTCTAGGCCTGAGAGAATATAGCATCATAAAGCAGACAGGATCCCGCTCTGCTTATTTGACAAGAAGCCTCCAAGTCTCCCTAAAACTAACATGTCCCAAGCTCAGTTTTGGATTTCTTCTTCACCGTCGTGTCTCACTCAACTCAAAAATAAGCATCACGACCCTCCCTTTGGTAATCCAGATGCCAGGATGCAGAACCCATCAGGGATGGCCACTGCTCTACTGCAGGCTCTACATCAGAGCTGTGACCTCTTCCTTTCCCCCTGTGGTCTCCGGGTCTATTCAGCCAATCTCTTCTTCCTGGAAACTTCAGTTCCTTCCTTAGAGAGCTCAACTTTGGTCTTGTTTTCTTCTAATCCATTCTAATAATGCACACAGCTGTTCCCTTGCTGTGTGTCTTCTTGATCTGTGACAAGCAGACAGGATCCACATCTAGTTTAATCACCATATTGTATCCTAAGCAAGTGACCAGAAGTGGAGAATTTACAAGATGTTGAACGTATTTGTGTTGCAAAAATATTTGTTTCATTTGACAACTGAAGAAACTGAATCAGAACCGAGTCACTTGAATGAATGATTTGCCCCAGTTGGAATCTGGACTATGGAGTACAGATTTGAACTGATTTATTTCTCTTATTGTAAAGTCTCCTCTTTCCACTAGATAGCATGCCCTCATTCAAGTGAAGTCGGGAGCATTTGATCAGAAGATCTAACAGTGTACTTCTTTCCTTCACTCAACATCACAAGAATGCTTTTATACATGAGATGTGACAACATCGTGTTAGATGATGGACATACAAAATGAGCTGGTTTCTTGCCCAAAATTGTGTCTCCTCATTTCTAAATCTCAGCACCATCAAAAATTAGGACAAGGAGTCTTTCTTCTATTTTTATGTGTCATTCTTTGGTCCTTCTCTTTCCTCCTTGTCAGAGTGTTGATGGGTTCAAAATTACTCAGGTCTTGAGTTGGAGAGATGGCTCAGTGGATAAGGCACTTGCCTCTGGTGCCTAAGGCCCTGGGTTCAATTTCCCAGGACCCACATAAGCCAGACCCACAAGGTGGTAGCCCTGGTGTTCTCTCTCTCTCTCTCTCTGTCTCTCTCTCTGTCTCTCTCTCTGTCTCTCTCTCTCTTTGTATCTCTCTGCTTGAAAAATAAATAAATAAAATATTTTTTAAAAATTACTCAGGTCTTGTGGGGGCACTGGGCAGACCCCGAGATCACAAGTGCACCACTCAGTTCCTGTCTAGAGAACTCTTTCCCACCCTGGCACTTACATTCTTTGTGCCCCCTCTTCCTAAATGTTTCCTGAGCCTCAAAGAGTGTGGCAGGGATGTGTCCTTTAGTGTTGAGTTCCAGACAGTCTATTGTTTTCAGCTTTGTTGAGTTCTGAGTCTGCTTTCATCTCCACAGCAAAACTTCTCCGGCTCCTTATATAGAGGAGAGTGATCCATAGAATAGGGCTTAGGAGGGGGACAAAAGAGCGTGATAGGACAGGCTTGTGATTAAATTGCAGCATGTTCATGCATTGAAATTCTCAATGAAAGTATTTAAGTTAGGACAGACAACTTGTAGGGTGGTCCTATGAATTGCAAGAGCAGCATCTCTGGTGTCTACCCACAAGCAGCTAGCAGTGCTCCCTGAGCGTTTTCAGCCAAAACATCTCTAGATGCTGCCAGTGTCCTCTGAGAGATCAAATTAACATGGCTTGATAACATCTGATTTAGCGAGAGTGACACCAGTGAGTCAAAGTTTGAATTATGGTGGCCAAGCGCCATGTCTGAGAAAGAGCTCAAGTGTGCCAGGGAACATGGCCTGGGTCTCTAATGCATGCTGGTGGTTGTCACCCAGAGTAACTGCTTGTGCTGAGGTATGAGCCTGGATGCTGATGTCTCAAGCAAGTGTCAAACATGAGGAAGAGTTGTTTAGAAGAGGGATGAAGGTCCCCCAGATGAAGGCCATAGCATATCAGAGTTCAAACCATGAGGGAACTATGTAAAGTGTGCCCTGGGCACTGAGACCTGAGGCAGGAGCCCAGGCCCACGGCTGTTATCTGCCAAGACACAGCAGCCTTGATATCACGTTTCCATGCCCAGTGTATCTAGTCTCCGCTCTTTGATTTCATGTGTGGAGATGTTTGTCTGCCCTTAACAAATCAGGGGTCCTGGAGTTCCAAGAAAATCTAACATCAGTTCCAAGAAGGGCTCTGTGACTTCTCCAGTCCCCTGCCAGCCTGCATTACGCACTAAAATCCATATGGAGATGGGCAAAGAAGAGCTTTGAATTTCAGGCATGAACTTTGCCTCCCATGTGATTATCCTTTGGGATCTCAGATTTCAGGAAACCCAATTAAGGAGTAAGTTAAGCATTCACTTTGCTGGAGGAAGAATTCCATAAGCCTCTTAAGCACTAGGGCTGTGAGTAATTCCAAGCCATATCCTTTGAACCAACATATCTGGGTTTCTAAGACAAGTCTAAGGTGTCATCGCCGACCGATAGAGTATCAAGAGAACATGGCCAAAGCAACTCAGACTCTTAGGGGTTACTGGGAGGCATTTAAATTCCAAGGAAATGAATCCTAAATCCCAGCACAAATAGAACCAGAGGGTCTTATCCTTATCTTTCTGACATTCAGCAGTTATGTGGAAATTTTGAAGTTGTTATTATTAATTTTGTCTTCCCTTGCTTATATGGAATGAAGTACCTCACATATTTATCTTCTACCAAGACTGAGTGTAATGGGAATGGCAAGTTTTGAGACCAGCATTAAGAAGCTTTTTACAATAATATACAAATCCCCTAAGATTATCTTGGTTTGCATTTTTTTAAAAAATCAAAATACAAGACCCTGCTCTGATGCCCTAGGGAATTGTATCGATTCTTTTCGCATCTGTCATCAGCCTTCTACAGCTTCAGTGGAAAGAGGATTATTTACCAAGATAATGATGACATCCTGCATTTATTGAATTTTCCTGCACCCTAGAGGGGGGCTCAGCACTTGACATGCAATTACCTCATTTATCCCTTAATCAGCCACGTGAAGTGTGGGCATACAGTTACCATCTTGCACATGAGAAAGTTGCTGACCAAGGAGTTCAAGTTATGTGTCCTGTGTCATATGGTTGTCAAGGTGTCTCCACCCAGGCTGGTCTTGTTCTCAAATCTATGACCTGAGGTGCTGTGCTGGGTATCCTGATGTGCTGAACAGAGGTTGTGTGAGTCCCTACTACACAACCCTATGAGACAAACAGAAGTGGAAATGAATACTGTCCATAAAGTGTTTCAGATAGAGAAAAATACATGTCTTTCAAGCCCTGAAGAGTGCCAAATTTCTAAGAAGGAACACTCAGCTGGATTTTAACTTTTTGGTGTGTGTGTTCATAGTATGTGTGGTGCAATGTGTGTAGTGTATTCACATGTGTGTCAAGATGCACACACCTTGTGCACACACATGAAGAGGCCAGAAGAGAATGTTGGGGGTCATCAATCCCAAGCACTACTCTGGTCACTGTCCTTCCCACAGACTGGGGTTACAGATGTGGGTGGCCATGCCCTGCTGTTTGTGTACATTCTGGGGAATTGAACTCTGGAAGAGTCATTTAAATACTCTTAACCATCATGCCATTTCCCTAGCATCCTCACCATATTTTTAAATGTCACATAGAAATGAGGTTGATGGACAAGGCAAGACAGGAAGACGTGTGTGTGTGTGTGTGTGTGTGTGTGTGTGTGTGTGTGTGTGTGTGTGTTGGGGATGAAATTCGGAGCAAATGATGGAGCCACTTAGAAATCTACTAAGGCAGGTATGATGCTAGGACCACAAAGGAAGAAGGCTTGAGAAGTGATTGTCCTGAAACTGTCTTACTTCACTCTCAGGCAGGACTGCCTTCTATATGTGTTTGCTTGACTGCTTCCTCCACCTGTAGCTATAGAGCCCCAATATCTTCTCTATCCTATTAATCACCCACCTCATACTGGTGCGGAAATCAGCTCCCAAAACTATGACTTCAGCTCAGGGATGGTGGAGTTGGGTGAGTAATAGACACTATAAATTTACCTTGGGCTGATTATTAATGAGTTCTTCAAACAAATGGCTGTCAGCAGTGCTGGGTGAAAGAGGACAGGACCACAGGGAGTCAGGAATGACAACTGGATGCTCATCATTTGGTGTCCCAGCATTTCTCAGGGACTCTCTATGGCAGGTGCAAACAGGAAGCCTTGCAGCTATTCTCGTATTCCATGTCACCAATGCCTCTGCTGTGATCAACTTCTCATTGCTAGCAGAAAGAACCCAACCAAAAACAGCTTGTGGAGGAAAGGGCTTATTTTGACTCAGACTCAAGGGGAAGCTCTATGATGGCAGGGAAAATGATTGCATGAGCAGAGGCTGGACATCATCTCCTGGCCAACATCAGGTGGACAGCAGCAGCAGGAAGGTGTGTCAAACACTGGCAAGGGAAGCTGGCTAGAACCCCCATAAAGCCCGCACCCAACAGCACACCTCCAACAAGGTTCCAATTCCAAAACTGCCATCAGCTGGGGATCGAGCACTCAGAACACCTGAATCAAACTACCAAGACTCTATGAATCAAGCCCCCCTTACCAGATGAGGACGAGGTAGTTGGGGAACACAGGCCATCTGCTGGTTGGAGACAGTAAATAGGAGATTCTCAACACCAAGGTTTTACCACTGCACCAGGTTAAGTCAGGACTGTCTAGCAGAAGCCCAAGGTTGTCATGACCAGACATGCTCTTCAGATACACAGATTATCTCAGGTCCATGGAGAAATGATCATACCACTCACGTCCCCTGTCTCTCTCATTTCTCCTGCAAGGCATAGGCACCTCCTGTAATCCAAGCTTGTATGACATGAAGGCACCAAATGTAGTCTATTGAGGTGCAAACACATGCTATGTGACTTTGGGAAACACCACACTTGCCAAAAGACCTCTTTCCTTGTTCCCTAGGACAAGGAGGCAGAGGCTGAGAAATAGAGCAGGGAAGCTAGTGTTCATTGGAGCCAAGTCTTGAATAAACATCATGTCATAGCAACCAGATAGGACAGGAAATGTTTCTTCCCATCTCACAGAAGCCTGAGGTCAGTCAGATGGGAAAAGTGGACCTACGCTTCCAGTTGAGATGCAGTGACTTTTCAAACAAGAGAATTTTTATATTTCAGTAATTAACTGTTTTCTGTGCCAAGAACCCCTTGGCAGTATGTCCAAAGACCATAGACTCCTTAGATGATAGTTTAGAATCTATAAATAAAATGTAATGTATATTTATAAAAGAAACCAATCATATTGAAACAGAGTTTAGAAAATACTAAAAATTTGAGAGGCAGTCAAACTTGTGTTGAGCTATTTGACACAATAGGAATAACTATTTGACTATTTGAATATTAGGGCCAGGTTGAATATCCCTATAATCTTTTTGTGATAGGCATGTAGAATACTTTGAGATCATAGGATATAAAATTTCCTGTGATTTATGTGGACAGGATTGGCATTGAGGATAGTAATGGAGTTTGTTATCTGCATTTGTCCTCAAAAGAGATTGCTGTCTTAGAGATTAGTAACTTCAAGATGTACTTCTTCTCACATAAATTCATGAGATTCTACCACAGGTGTATGCTTGTGGACAGAAGGTGAAGGGCACCTGCTTTGTGTCATTTATTTCAAGAGGGTTTATCTGTGTCGGTCACTATTTTGGCCCCATGGAATGAAAAGGAGAGACAGAAAGAAGTTAATGAAGCAGAGAGGAGGAGCTTGAAGGCAAAACATCTTTGCAACATCAACTATTTACTAGTAACCCTGTCTTATCCATGGGGGATCTGTCTCATGAGCCCCAGTGGGCACCTGAAATGGCTGAAAGTACCTAACCATATAGATTCTGTGTTATTTTTTTCTGATACATGCATTCCATGATAAAAGTTAATTTTTAAATTAAGTACAGTTTAGCCATTTCCTTCTTGTTTCTGGGATGTAACACTCTGCCAGAAGCAGCTTATAGGAAGGTTTATTTCAGGCGTGCAGCTTCAAGAGGAAGCTTTATCATGGTGGAGAAAAGCATAGCAGAGCAGACAACTGGTACATGTCATCATACATCAGCCACGGGGTAGGAGAAGCAAGAACTAGCTGACTCTGAACACCCAGTGCACTGGACTCAGACTCCTCAAAGCCCATCCCCAGTGACACCCCTCCTGTAGCAGAGCTCGGCCTCTAAAAAGCTCCACCAGTGTGTATTAAGGAGGAGGTCAAATCCTAAACACTTGGGGATGTGGGGGCTCTTTACATTCAAGCCCCTACATGCAGGAAGACACTAACAAAGATAAATAATAAAAGATTATGACTAACACTGCAGTAAGTTAAGTGAATGTGCTTGCATTTTCTCTCTCTTTCCTTAATTCTTTGCTGCACTATATTATCAGATTGTGGTTGACCACAGATACCCAAAACTGTCAGATTAAAACCATGGATAAGAGGGTACTACATGGGCTTGAGAAGTAGCTTAGCAGTTAAGGTATTTGCCTGTAAAGCCTAATGACATGGGGTTCGATTCCCCAGTACCCACATAAAGTCAGATATACAAAGTGACACATGCATCTGGAGTTCATTTGCCAGTGGCTGGAGGCCCTGGCACCCTGGCATTTCCATTTTCTCTCTAAATCCTGTTCTCTCTTTCTCTCTCTCTCTCTCTCTCTTTCTCTTTCTCTCTCTCTTTCTCTTTCTCTCTCCTTGCAAATAAATGAAAATATTTTAGAAAGGGCTGGAAAGATGGCTCAGCAGTTAAGGAGGTTGCCTCCAGAGCCTAAGGACCTGGGTTCAATTCCCCAGTACCCACATAAGCCAGAGGCATAAAGTGGCACATGCATCTGGAGTTCGTTTGCAGTGGCTAAAGGCCCTAGTGCGCACATACTCACTCTGTCTCTGTCTGTCTTTCTCTCTGCTTATAAATAAATAAAACATTTAAAACTATTTAAAAGTTTTTAAAGAAGGTACTAGAGCATGCCCTGCATTTCATCTAAGCTTCACTTAAGCACATGAGGAAACAGGTTCAGAGAAGTTAGGACATTTGCCCAAAATGTAATCACTAGTTACTGAGACAAGATTCGAGCCCTTCCCATCTAATTCTAAACTATTGTATCAGACGAGGGCTGTGGGGGCTCATTTCCCACACATCCTTGCAGGAGAATGTGTGAGTCTTTATGGAGGGGTGGGAAGTTACAAGAGCCTGCACTGAAGGAGGAAAATTGTTCACTTTTGCTTATTTTGTAGCCAAAAGCTGGGTCTCTTGGATCGGGTTCGCCTTTCTAATCCTCGTGGTAGCAATACTAAAGGAAAGCTATTTACCCCTCTGAATGTAGATGCCATAGAAGAAAGCCCATCTAAAGAACCTAAGCCTGTGGGCTTAAACAATAAAGAACGTTTCCGCACCGCCTTCCGCATGAAAGCCTACGCTTTCTGGCAGAGTTCTGAAGGTAACACCCTTCCTCTCTCTCACCTTCTCCACCTGTTCCTTCTCCTTCCTCACCTATCCCTCACTCCTCTGAAGACCTGAGTCCACCTAACCCTCCCTGAACCAATTTCTAGCCTCACCTTGGTAGTGTCCCTTTGGCAGGAGGCATCTGTGACATAATGACTAAGACACACGGAGGGTCCCAAGTTAGCTCGGGCAGAATCACATCTGTGCTTCTGCTCAAGCCTCTCAGGAAGCCATGATGAGTAAGTTCTCATGGAGAGCAAGGGGACATCTGGAGACATGCACATGTACCAGCGACCCCAGGGAGGTAAAAGAGGGGTCAGGCCTGTAGGAGCAATGGCCTCATACACTTCTGTCACTTAAGAGAAGCAAGGACTCAGTATGTGAGACCATTGAGCCCTTGACCCTCACTGTATCACTCCTTGTTCTCCAAGTTCTCTGAGCTGTGAAATGATCAGAAAGTGACAGCCTTTGGTCACCAGCACAGAGACTGACAGAGCAAGATCCCAACTCAGGTCTGCCTCACTCTGAGCTCCATGCAGCTGTCTGTTGTTGCATCCTGGGGCCATCAGGTTCTGTAGAGCTCTCCTGGATCTCCTGGCCTCTTCCTCCAACCTGGGCCTGATGTGCTCACATTCTGACTCACACTTCTGGATCACAGAGTGGGGATGCTAAGGAAGGGTGAATGGTGTCACAGCTGGGCTGTGATCATTTCCACAATGTTGAATGGAAGATGGGGTTTGACTTATCTGGAGGTTTGGATTCAACAACAGGGTCTCTGAGCTTTTCTACCTGTGGAGCCCTACACTGATAACTGTCTCCTATTCCCCAGATGCCGGGACAGGTGACCCCGCGCCTGAAGACAGGGGCTATGGGGAAGACTTCCTCATGGAAGACATGATCCCTACCCTGAAGGCCGTCATCCGGGCTGTCAGGTAATGGCCTTGCTTCCCCTCTCTGTGTCTTCCCAGGCTCCAGCTCTACTCTCACAGAGCAAGGTTGTAATTCCCAAACTGCCATCAGCTGACAATCGATCATTGAGAACACATTCATTTGTTTGTGGGGGACACCTGGATCAAACCATGACACCAATTATCATGGGGGACTTGTTTTAAAAAGTGCTTCCATCACCCTCCTGGCAGTGTTCACAACCACGACAACCTTCTCTGGATTTACCTGTCATTGATTGTGAAGGGTGTCAGGATGGAGGGTACACTGATGAGGGCTGTTCTTCACTTAAACATGTCACATCAATATAGCTTTTCTTCTGCCTGGCTTCATCTATACAGATTTTTTTAATCAAATTTTTAACAAGATAATTAATTATAGATATTTTTGTCTGCACTAGAGGAGACCATCATCTACTCTGGCTGTCTCTTGCTTGCTTCAGAATTCTTCTAGAAAATCAAAGAGTATGCTACTGCTTAAGAAACTTGATTGGGATATGGGCATGCACTTACTTTATAAGGGTTTCAGTGAATTCTAGAAACTAAAGTGATTCTTCAGGAACTAGTCATACTATCTTCAGCAAGACTCTCAATCCAGTGGATCATGGAAGAAAGATAGCACTGTAAGATGTGGACTTCAAAAATGGCTTCTCATAACACCAGTCTGTGTGATATATCAGAAAAAGCCATTGGATAAAATCACAGTCATTTGGTCCCATATCTGACTGGGCATTCTCATTCGAAGAAAAGTAATTGAGGAATCTGCTAACCAAAGGAAAGGCTTTGCTGGGATATTACATACTCCTGTCTCTGCCCTGATTTCTAGCCTGTCTTAGTTCAAGGACTGGAAAATGTTTTATGAGACATCCCAGAGACTAAATAGCTTATGTGGTCCCTAGGTCTTGGGTACAAGTCTTCAGCTCTGTGACTGAGGCACAAAAACAGTCACAAATGGTGCATAAAGGAAGATATGTGGCTAAATTCCATTCTATCTCTTTTCTTTCAAACACACGCTATGAGCGGATTTTTAACCTGTGAGTCATGGTTCATTGATTCCTACCTTAGGTGAAGCTAGGTAAAGGGCAGACATAAAATGAGATGACACTCAGAAGGATGGCATGTAAACTGGATGCTATAATCAATATGCCAAAATAAGGTTGAGGCTGGAGACATGGGTGAAGACAACGTGAACTTGAAATGCACCATTGAAAAGACCCATGCAAGTTGGGAGGGTCTGGGATGGGCAGGGTCTCCTGATCCTGACTATGCAGAATTGAATCATTGACTGTGCCTCTAAGTTTATATTGACATATGCAGAAGGATTCACCCTCAGGATGGGGTCTTCAGGGGATATTAGTCATTTGGGTGACCTTATTAATTCCCAGGTAGGTAGACGTGAGGGTGTGACTTCACCTACTAGCAACCTTTACTTCTTCTTTCTCTATTTTATAAGCATTGCAGTTACTTACATGTTGCTGGGACAAAAATCTCAATCAGAGCAGCTTATTTCTGGCTTACAGTCTCAAGGGGAAGTTTCATCCCTGCAGGGAAAACATGGCAGGAGTGAGACCAGGAGCAGATCATTTCCATCACAACATCACATTAGCAGGAAGGAAGGACAGTAAGCTCAGTGTGGCAACAGAGCTGAGTTATGACATGTCAGGACCACTATCAGTGACACACCTCCTCCAGCAAAGCTCAACCTCCCAGAGGTTCCAGCAGCTAGGGATTAAGTATGAAGCTTAATCCCAAATACATGAGGCTCTGGGGATACTTCACTTTCAAACCACCACAGTAAGAAACCTATGAAAACTAAGAAGACAGAAATGAGCTTTTCTAGGAGCTCAGAACAAAAGAATTCAAAATGCTATATGGTTTAATTGTAAAATGTCTCTCATAGGATCATGTGTTTGGACACATGTGTTGTTATGTTGGGAAGTTGTGGAACCTTTTGTGTTGAGACTTAGCTGTCAGGAGTAGAACCGATAGAGAGTGGGGCTTGAGGGTTATATACCAGTCCATGTTTTGTCCCAAACCCTCTATTTACTTCTGAGATGTGAGTAGGCTATCATATGTTCCTTTCACCACAGACAGGAGTAAGGTCCTCCTCCATGCCTTGCCCACCATGTTGAACTTGATCTTCTTCAACCATAAACCAAAATAAATCCATCCACCCTCAAGTTATTTCTGTCTAGTACTCTTATCACAGCAATGAGAAAAGTAACGAATACTGAAGAGGAGATACATCAGCTGTCCTCAGACAGAAAGTAGTGTGGCAGAACAAAGATAGGAGCTCAGGCCTCATTAGCAGACAAGCCTGGCTTTGTGGTCCAGCTTTGCCATTGTGAGCTACGTGGCTCTGGGGAGATGCGGTTGCATCCTCTGTAAATTGATCTGTTAGCAAACTGGTCATAAAGCACAATGCTGGTGTTTTCCAGGAGAAAGATGCTCAATAAGTCTGAGCTCCAGTTACTACCAAAGTTTTCTAATTATTCAAACGAATGAAGGGAAGACACTAGCCTGTTGCCAAGGACTCAGGCCAGAGCCCAATGCTAAAAGTTCTCCCCAAGGGGTTACCCGTTCCTTTCTTTTCTTCCCCTGTCTCTGAGTTTTCTGGTCTCACACTATAATTTCCTTCACTCTCTACCTATTCTGTATAAGTGTCTCTATTTGGCCTTGCAGAATTCTACAATTCCGCCTCTATAAAAAAAAATTCAAGGAGACGTTGAGGCCTTATGATGTGAAGGACGTCATTGAGCAGTATTCCGCGGGACATCTGGACATGCTTTCCAGGATAAAGTACCTTCAGACAAGGTAAGACACTGCCATATGGAGGACACTCTCAGCCTCTTAAGAATCCAAGTCAAGTTACATGCAAAGGTTCAGGTGACAGGAATTTAGAAGGAATTCAGAAATAATCGAAAATGTAGGAGAGAACCTTCAAGAACAGAAATATTCACTGACCACTGTGATGTCTACACCAACAAGCAGCAGACTAAAAGCTGTGGAGAAGCTGTATGATATTGACAGGGTCAAGGTCAGTCCCTGATTAGGCCTGATTGACAGGAGAAGGCATGGCTGGAGAGATGGCTCATCGGTTAAGGCACTTGCTTACAAAGCTTAATAATTCTGGTTTGATTCCGCAGGACCCACATAAAGCCAGATGCACAAAGTGACACAAGCATCTGGAGTTCATTTGCAGTGGCTGGAGGTCCTGGCATGCCCATCCTCTCTGTCTGACTCTCTTCTCTCTCTTTCCCTGCTTGTAAATAAATAAATAAAAATATTTTTCAAAAGAAAGGAGAAGGAGGCATGTGTTCAACCACGATGCTGTTGATATCAACCACAAAATTAAGATAATCTAAACTAGTTAATTCTAAACATAAATTTTCAGCCATATTAAAAACTTCAAGTGTTGTATATAATAGTGAAAACATGCAAACAACATTGTTGTCCAACTACTATTTGCCAACACCATTTTGTGTTTTGTTTTAGATAATCTTACTATCTCTCTAAGGGCCTAGGTATTCTTCAGATGTGTGTCTATACCTTAGATTCTTTAAGGTCGTATGTCATAACAAGTGCCATAATTCTGATGAGGATATAAAACTGTAGTGGCAAATGGCTAACCTCAAAATATCCAGCCAGAAGTTAGAGAACCTAAGGTTATAAATAGGTATAGATCACAACATGCAGAACTATTGTAAGACCTAGAGAATATATGGACATGGTAATGATATTAACTAATACATTGTATATATGTATACATGCACAAGCACATACATACACAGGTACACACAAAGAAATATATATAGTCACCAAATGCACAAATATTTACTCAGAAATAGGCATGACACACATACATTCTCCCATATAAGAAACCTAAGGAGAAATTAACACAGATCAAATTAACATGAATCCTCCCTGGGTGTCAACCACCACCCAAGTAATGTTTCCGCATTGGAGTGTCTTACTAAGTTAATAGAAGCACCATCCTGAAGGGGTGCATGTTAATGATGGGACCGAGCTAAAGTTTTTCCTATTTATGGCTTTACTTTATTTTTAACTGGGATATCGACTTGGACCGCATCACATGATGACAGATGGAAAGAAGTCAGGGTTCCATGCCTGATGAACAAATGCACATTGAACCAAATTCTTTATCCTGTGTGCTCTTACTCTTGTGGTATGTCTCTCTGAGAGATAGAGAAAGTAAGTATGCTGTCTAAGACATGGCAGACTCAGAAAATATCAACTAATTTTAATTTTCACACAATGTTACACTGTCATTGTTTTTGCTATTTATTATGAAAGTCTCTTTCTGGGAGTTGTGTCTAAGTGCTGCCTGACTGGATAACAAGTTATATATCCCCCCCAGCCATGTGAATACTGTCATGGGCCAGGCAGAGAAGATTTCTGGCTTCAAATGATACCCAGCATGGTTACTGTGTCCAGAGGCAATCTGACTCAGGACTATGTCTGGGTACGCAGTCTCATAATCATGCTGTTACCCTCATCCCACAGCATGGTGGGAACATTTTTATTCTGTTGATACACATAATGAGAGAGGTGGTGTTTTACACACACACACACACACACACACACACACACACACACACAAAATGGAAATGGTGCAGGTGCTAAGACTGGACTGTGCCCTTTGGCCAGAGATGCCTGGGGGTGGGGGGAGCAGCAAGGGTCTGTGTAAATGAAGCTGGAGCCTAGGATTTGGAGTAAAACTCCCTAGTTAGGTGTTTGGGGGAGGTATAAAAGAGCTCAGCGGCCATGTAGCATTTCCTGTAAGAGGTAAGATGCAGCTTCACCCCAACTCAGGGGATTGTCTATTTCTCTGTGCCTTGGGGATGAGAACATGCTGTTGGTACCACCAGATATAAAAGGGCAACAAAAGACTGATTTTATTTTCTTTCTCACTATATCTGTCTTCCTCTGTCTTTCTGCCCATTTATATAGTCCAAATCCATGATTGAATTTAAAATGGAATGAGTTGTTTTCATACAAAAACAAAGCTTTGTGTAATTTAACCATCCCCTTTGTTTCTTTCAGAATAGATATGATTTTTACCCCAGGACCACCATCCACTCCAAAACATAAGAAGTCTCAGAAAGGGTCAGCATTTACCTATCCCTCCCAGCAATCTCCCAGGTGGGACTTGTAGTCATGGATTGATGAGCTTTGCTGGGGGTGGGGGCGGGGAAGACCTATGGAGGATCCCTACATCCAAATCTCAGCTTGGGTCCTATATGTGTATATGTGTGTGAAGTCATTCTGCTAAAATGAAGAGAGCATTTGAATGGTATCTTGGGATGCAGCTACTTGAAAGTTTTCTGTCTATATGACTTCCCTTCCTCTTCCCAGACTGTGGAAGTGATACTTCTTTCTGTAGTTTCTGAAATGGGAAATAATCAGTTTCCTGATTACAAAAGGAGGAAGTGGCTCATGAGTTTTGTTCAAACTGGAAGACTATTGCATAGCACAGCCTATGCATTCATGGTCAGCTCGTTCGCTTTCTCCTACATAGTCCCCTGGGAGTTGACTGATACCCTTCCCAGGACAAAGTCAGAGAAGGCATTCAGCTGTCAGGTCCCTAACAATGTTTCAACTCAGAGTTCTCATCCCTCTACTATGCAATAGTCTTCCAGTTTGTAGAGTCTACATGTACAGTGTCCTTCTCATCATTCATCTGCATATTTCCTTGAGACAAGTTCTCTCCCTCAACCCAGAACTGCTGTCCATCAGTGAGTCCCAGCTCTATCTCTGTTCCCTGCAGACTCGGGTTGCAGATGTGTGTGGCCACACCGAGCATCTTACATGGGTTTTAGGGAATCAAACTTGGCCCAAGCAGCTCTCATGCTTAAAGCAGCAAGTGTCCTTAGCCACTGAGCCATCTCCTCAGCCCAAAATAGCTTCAAATTTTTACAAAGACGTGTCCATTCAAAGCAAACTGCTTTTGTTTTTACCCCTTGGTTCCAAAACATCATTGAAGCAAGCAACACAAAGGTATGAGGAGACACTGCACACCTTCCTCTTAGAAAGAAGCAAGAGCATGAGTGTGGTGACAGAAGGCACCCAGCCTTAGCCTTAGGGTGGAGTGGGGACAGGATAAGCCATGAGGACAGAGAAGATGCATGTCCCTTCCACAGGAGAAGATTTTCACTGTGTCCTGCTGTTAATCAGTAAGAGTCTTGTTGCCATATGGTCCAGGTTATCAAGAAAATCTGAATGTCTAGAACTTTTGGGAAATCATCCTGTTTAACTTTATTTATTGTCTTGATTAACATGGTTAATTAATTTTAAAGATTTTTTTGAGAGAGAATGTTACTATACAGCCCTGGCTGCTCTCAGACTTACTATGTGGGCCCAGCCTGCCTTTGAACACATGGTAGTTCTCCTGCCTCAGTATCCTAAGTACTAGGACTACAGGTATGGGCAACCACACTCAATTAATAATTCTCCTATTTCTGAAGTAGCGCTTTGAGGTCTTTTAAGACCTGTGAAAAGCTGAACATGGTTGGTATACACTTATAATCCCAGCACTTGAAAAGTGGAGACAGAAGAATCTTGATACTAAAGACAGCCTAGGCTAAATCCTATCTCAAAAATTAATAAATTATATTAATTTATAAATGACAGAGAAAACACTAGTGAGCTGGATATCATACAGTGTCAAGAGTTTTTAAAATCTGCTTTAACTCAAGACTGTTCAGCCAAAAGTAGACAGGAATTTATCAAGAAAAAAATAGCCACTGTTAAAAAAGAGCTAACATGAATGGTTTGGAACAACAGCAGGACTCCCTGAAACTTCTGATCTGCATATAATACAAAAAATATTGAAACAAATTGGGATTTATACATGTGTTAACTGTACATAAACAACCAAACAAACTAACAAAAGAAACATGTAGGTGTCATCCATTTCCTGCCAGCATTGTTCTTGCCTTGCTTTTCAGGTTCAGCATTTGTTTCCCAAGCTTAACAAAATGGCTCAGATGAAATGTTCATACCTACTCTACAGAATTTCAGAGATCAGACAACCCCTTCACTCTCACGCAGAGTAGAAGAAGCTCTGAGATCAAAAGGCAGAGGAATTCAAAGGAATCAAGTGCTGTAGGCACCGTTAGGCATTTCATTAAATTCTCCAAGAAAATCAAGCAGATTCCTATTTTTCTTCAAGTCTTCTTGCAGTGAAGGGAAGCATGACTTCAACAGTGTAGGAGTACAGAAACTTCTGGCTTTGCCTCACCCATGTGTATCAAATGGACCTCTTTGAGACTTTGTCAGCATATGAACAAGAATGAGTCTTATAGAATTGTTGGCTTTTTCTTAGGAATGAACCATATGTAGCCAGAACATCCACGTCAGAAACTGAAGACCAAAGCATGATGGGGAAGTTTGTAAAAGTTGAAAGACAGGTAGGTCCTTCTTTTCCATCACCAAAGACAATATGTAGAATTTATTTTCAAATGCCATCCCCCCCCCCCACAGGGAGATAAAGTATTTGAGTCATATGACCTACCTCTCAAGAAAGAGATATGGAAATGTCCTCATGTTGCCTTTAGTGGCTGGTAATAACATGCAAGCTAATTAATTGTCTTGAACCTCAGATTTTCTTGTCTGTTATATGGGGAATTCCATAATTTACCGAGTTGCTGTGAGGATCAAAAAAAGCTGATCCACGTGAATTGCTTAGCACATGAGTTAGTACAGTCAACAGTCATTGTTATTATCACATGCTACATGCTGGTTAAGGAATGTTAGTTCCCTGCCTTCTATTTCAAGTGTCCATAGGCTTCTATTCTCTGTCCCCTGCCCATGGGTGACCAGCCTATATGACAAGTCATGGAAGTGGGCAGGCTGTGGATGAGGATCATTTGGAGTACAAAGAGAAGCCCACTCAGTGTACCCCACACAGTTCATCTCTCCAGCCCACAGCAAAGCACCATACACCCTCGCAGCATTTGCCTCATTTTGCACTAGATAATTCCTCCAGGATTCAGATCAGTCCTTTGATCATCACAAAGTTGGGTCCATGCAAGAGAGATGAGAGACAGTGTGAATGGTTAATCTACTTTGGTGCATAGAGAACTCCAGTTCTTATTTGTAAATTTTTTAAATACTTTATTTATTTATTTGAGAGAGAGAGAGAGAGAGGCAGACAGAGAAAGACAGAGAATGGGCACGCCAGGGCCTCCAGCCACTGCTGCAAATGAATTCCACACACATGTACCCTCTTGTGCATCTGGGTTTACATGGGCACTTGGGAATCAAACTCAGGTCCTTCAGCATTGCAGGCAAACGCCTTAACCGCTAAGCCATCTCTTCAGCCCCTTATTTGTAAATTTTAATTTATAACCCTTATTCTTCCATTTGCTCACTCTGTGACTTTTGACAAGTTACCTCTTCTTTGTGTACCACTGTTTGCTCACCTGTGAAGGAAAGCTTACAACAGCAGACACCTTGTAAGGTTTTACAAATTAACTATCAACAAAGTACAGAGATGAGAATCAGATAGTGGCTATCTAGGTGTTGGTTACTACTAAGGCTTGGATCTATCTTGGCCTTGACCTTCCCCATTTGTCCAAGGATTTCTGTACAAATGCTTCACTATCCTGACATAGTGAATGTGGATTGTCAGAAGTATCCTACATACAGGCACACACACAGCTGTACCTGCACAGCGATGAGTTGTCAGAAGAGGAAAAACACACACTTATGAATATGTACTCACAAACATCCCAATCCATTTCTAGTTTATGACATCAAAAGCAGAAGCAGCTTCCTCCATTGCCCAATGGCCTGGATAGTGTTTCCAGGTCAGAGAAATTCCATTGTGCCCTGCTGGGATTACATCACCATGTAGAAGAACGTACAGTAATGATCTGTATTATCCCATGTAAGGCAATGTGCACAAATCAAGAATCCCCACTTATTGACGGAAGTGGCATCAGCTCAGCAAGGCAACTTTGTTCACTTGAGAACAAAGAAGGCCTGGGACACCTTTCCTCATGCCTTCTCTGTACTTCTAGCCTTCACTTCTTGGGAAGCCCTTCTTGAATTATTTCTAGGTTAACACTAATATGTGTGCATGGCGTGCTTGAAGGAGACAGAGTCAGGTATGAGCTGTTGGTATAACTCAGGCTTGCAAGACTTCCCTTCTGAAAAGCAATACCATAGTATATCCCACCCCCAGCCGGGTAATAGTGACTTTTCCCCAAAGAGAGCAGTAACCCTCAATTCCTTGCATTTTCCAGGTACATGACATGGGGAAGAAGCTGGACTTCCTTGTGGACATGCACATGCAACACATGGAGCGCCTGCAGGTGCACGTCACAGAGTACTACCCCACCAAGGGGACCTCCTCGCCAGCAGAAGGGGAGAAGAGAGAGGACAGCAGGTATTCCGACTTGAAAACCATCATCTGCAACTACTCTGAGACAGGCCACCCTGAGCTCCCCTACAGCTTCCACCAGGTGCCCATCGACAGAGTCAGTCCCTACAGATTTTTTGCACATGACCCTGTGAACCATCCCCGAGGAGGACCCAGTTCTGCCGAGGTCCAGGCCACCCTTCCCTCTTCGGGAAGCTCATATGCAGAGAGACCCACAGTCCTGCCCATCTTGACTCTTCTTGACTCCCGAATGAGCTACCACTCCCAAACAGAACTCCATGGCCCCTACTCGGAACACATCTCACCCAGGCAGAGACGCAGTGTCACACGGGACAGCGACACGCCTCTGTCCCTGATGTCTGTCAATCACGAGGAGCTGGAGAGGTCTCCTAGTGGCTTCAGTATCTCCCAGGACAGAGATGACGATTATATGTTTGGCCCCAGTGGGGGATCGAGCTGGATGAGGGAGAAGCGGTACCTGGCTGAGGGTGAGACGGACACGGACACAGACCCCTTCACACCCAGCGGCTCCATGCCTCTGTCCTCCACCGGGGATGGCATTTCAGATTCCATATGGACCCCTTCCAACAAGCCTACTTAGAAGGGGTCACTGGATGACTCCTCTTTGTACTGTCCACAGACTTTGTACAGTCCACTTACTCTCACACCCAGCGCTTACAGTAAGGATTCCAGTGGTTGTGTCAAGCGCATGCATGTGCGTGGTGGCCCCCGGCAAGCAGGGGCTTCTCACAGCCTTCTTCCTCCCCATGTCACCACAACAAAGCCGCTTCCTTTTAGCATGGTTTGCATGACTTGACACTGTATAAATGGCACTGCTAGCCTCTTCTAGGATACACATTAATCTGCTGTTCTTACTTTTCATCAAGATTGGACCAGTACAGGGAGAATTATTGATGAGCCGTGCTATGTGTTTGTTTGGTTGGCAGGTTTGGGTTTGGATTTGTAAGCAGAGTGTAATCTCAGTTATTTCTAGGATCACAACCCCTTTGTGTAAAATGCTCCAGTTGTTAACTGTTCTCTAAAGCAAGGAACTAATTTTCTCAACCAAAACACATCTCATTCCAATGAGGCCGCCTATTGAGCAAACATGAGGAAAGAAACACGATAGTCATTCAATCTCCAAAACCAAGAATTTGAATATTATGTTATCATGAGAAAGCTAGCAAAATCCCCCAAAGAGACCTCCCCTGGTCTACCATTGTTCAAGACTGTACCTCAGTTTTCTTGTCTCTAAAAGGGTGTGGGTGATCCTAATTGTAGGATCTCACATGTGTTATGAACTATGGGGGAGAAATCACACACACACACACACAATTTATTTTAAAATAGTTCCCAATATATGTAGCCAAAGATAATGAAATTTACTAGAAGTGGGGTACCCCTCTGGGTAGGAGTTAAGTTCAGTGTCTTTAAAATGAGATTCTAACTCATTCTTCCCTGTGACACTTAGGAACACTGTATCCATCCAAATCAGTAATTAGAATAAAGAGTAATTATCTTTGTCAAGCCCTTAAGTCTTGAGAAATCTTGGGCTCAAGTCAAGTGACATGCCAGAGTCAGGTAGTCATCTCGTGGACCATAAGGACTCACACCCTGACCTGCTGGCTCTTGCCCTGGCACCCTCTCCTACTACTCTGCCATTTGCACGCTGAGACCAGAAATCATGCCAAGATACCATCACTCTTTGTCAATGGGAAGCAATTCCTACAGTTTATTCAGAGGGAGGGGGATATCTGCTTTTACTGCAAAGCATGCTTGCTTAACACATTATATTTAGGATCTGGAAAAAATTAATACAAGCAAACTAGTTGTTGATAAGCAAATAGACAAAATTGTCAGAACCATGCACTTTTACTCCTCTGGATTTTTTCAACAAAACTTCTAGAACTCCACAAAGCTGTAAGACCTGCTTAAAGTGTCAGCCAACAGCCTGGAAAGCCCTGTCCTGCTGCAGAAGGGTTTATGTTAAGCACAAGTCACCCTATGGCCTCTTAAGAGATGTAGCTACTCACTGAAAAAAAAAGTGATGGAAAAGGTTGTTACACTTGGGCTGCATGAGCTAGTTGGCCACACCATGGTATTGCTGTTACAAACCATAGCATCTAAACACTGGTTGTATATGGTTGCCATGGTTACCATCAAGATGATGGAAAGAGCCTAAATATGCATTTTATATGCAACTGCCACTGATGCTGTTACTCACAGTGTTGTCATGAGCCACCGTTACGGTGGCAAACATCTTTTCATGCAGGTGTTCTGGCCTGTGCCAAACAGAGAATTCTTAGTAATTGGTTCCTTTCAATCCATATGTCAATAGGTCCTGATGATACAATAATGATGAAAACTTGGCACCTGGCTGCAGGACCTTAAATCCAAAAGCTGCACTTTCATGCTAAGGAAAGGTACTGTAAATGATAGAAAAATCACCTAGATAGAGGGCTCAATCAATGAATGGATGGATACTGACCTTGACTTCCAAGGCACTAGACACAAGAACAATCACACATATTGGATATAAAGCCCTTCCCTCAAACTTTTCCATTTGACCTGACAATCAAAAGGCAAAGGCCATGGACTATTTGGTCTCCCCTCCCCCCTACTTCATTCAATATAACTTCAGAAATACCATTGAGGCTATAATCTAAGCAGCCTTCAGACTCTTCCCAGCAGCTTTGTTCTTGAATCTGATCTTCCTAGAATCTTTCACCAGAAATGATCTACCACCTGGCATCTTACTATTCTGGTTTTTATGACTATGAGTTATCGGAAACAGAAGGATTGAGAAGGAATCGAACTCTCTACATATGCATTAATACACTTCCAACTTATTAACATTTCAGCTTCTTCTAGTGTCACATTAAGTTCTTTGAATAATGTACAAAGAATTGGAGTTTGTGTTTCCCAAGCGTTAGGTGAACTGTCTTGCTTCCCTGTTGGATCAAGGTCAGGGCAGCAGGAATTGGCTTTGTTGGTTAGTTACTAACTTGTTTCCAGCATCTAGTAAGTTGTCTGTACCAGGAAGAGCATAGACAAAATACAAATTTTATGAATGAATAATGATAAGAACTTTGAGAGCAATTTTTCCTAAGAAACCAAATAGGAAAGAGAAAAATAATGTAGAATAATAGCTCTATTTTGATACTTTTTTTTTTCCAAATATCTATACGGAAAAGGAAAAACGTGATCACATGACTTACCTATGAATTAAATGACTAATTAATATGGCCAGCATTGAAGAAGCAGAAGTTCAGAGTTTGAGGTTGAACCTGACAGTTTGTGATTTCATAAAAAATCTGCTATCAATGGAATATGTTGATGGAATAATCCAACAGAATTGGTTAATATTTCCCAAGATTATAAAGTACAACCATGGTTCTGCATCTTGCTCAGGAAACCACAATTGTTTTTGGCAGAAACCCTTGATATTGTGATGAATTTTGTCAAAAAAAAAGGAGTGATTTTCTTAGATGAAACAATGTTCTCTCTCACACACACACACACATATATACATATGTATGTATGTATGTATGTATATATATATATATATAATTCGTACAGTGGGTCTTGCCTATTACACAAAAAGCCCTGGCTTTGATCCCAAGAACCACACACAAACTTTCACACACACACACACACAAAAAAAACCAATTAAAAGATCATAGCAAGATCAAAATAAATGAGATTAATCAGCTTTCTAAATGCTCATGTAAATGTAATTCTACGGGGCTTAGAAAAAGCTTGAGAATATTAGCATACATATGAACACCAAAAGTTTAAGAAAATAGGATAGTGGGAGGGAAATACGAGTTTAAAAATGTTCTCTACATAACTATGTTTTCAGAACTTAAAATTCATACTCATTAGACATGACACTGATATTATAAAACCATAGTTTTATGAAACCATAACTGGAAAAAACACCAAAGTGTTTAGATCAAACCAAACCAATTACCCAACAATTATGTGTCTTGTGTCTATTTTGTGCAAGGCACCTCTTAGACACTGTTAGTTGAGAAAGAAGTTACCTATAGAAAGTCTCATATAACAAAATCCACTCAGGATTTGCCAAAACTGATTCTCATAATTTCATGCTACTAAGAGAGTGTTCATTTTTCATCATTTAACAAGATTATTAATCACCAGTGCATACCAGGAACTGAGTGACAGAAATTCAGAGACTAGAAAGGCCACACTTTTTGCCACACGAAATCTGGTAGCCTCAAACATCTTCCAACTAGGAACGGGATATACCTGATTTTATTGCTGCAGGAAACTTCCCAATAGAACTGCTGCTATTTGGAAAATTGGATATTCATCATAAAAAGTGAGAGCAGGTATTTGCATCAATGGTGATGACCCCATCTCCCCAAGGAAGGCGGAGTACTTTGATGAGAGACTTTGAGTTGGGCTCATTGGTTTTCACTATGTAAATCTCGAGAAACCATGTAAGCAGAGGAGCTCTAGGAAGGTTCTCCTCCAGCATTCTGGTCCTCTCTGGACCCCTGGCACCACGGAGGCCAGGCTAGTAGTTGGGCTAATTCTCTGTCATCACATGGAACAGGGATGCCAAAATAAAGTCATGGCACTGCATGTGTTTGAAAAGAAGGAGGTCACTCCACTCATGGGAACCTACAGATCTAATTCTTTGAGAAAAAAAGGGAAGAAATGCTCTTAGAAGTCAGCTTCCCTTCTGAAAGGCCACCGGGCACACCCTGATTCCCCTAGCCCCGTGTTTCCCTCAAGATACTGCAAAGCTGCTCTGGGGTTCTTGTGACAATGTCTCCAAGGTGTCCAGGATTATAGAGATATTCTTGGCTTTCTACTCCCTGGGATATCCTTGAGAATTTGTCTCACTTTCCTTGAAAGCTTGCTTATTCCATGGCTGTCTTTAGACAGAATCCTTTCTCTGAATCCAATATTCTCATATTACTGACATTATACTATTCAACACTGAGCCAACCAACCCCTAAACAAAGCAGTGGATGGTATCTCACTGATGCCCAGCTTAAGATGTGTTCAGGGCCAGCCTGCTGCGTAAGCGTCATAGTTATGGAGACTATGAAATGGTAATCGTAATGTCAGAAAGCTAAGAGGGATATAGGAATGACTTGAATGAAATTTTGGCTTTTGAGGTATTTTTAAAAAGTTAATGCTTCTAGCCTACTTGAGATTTTAAATGAGACAATCAACTATGTGTAAATTCCTTAGCACAGTGACTGACCCATACTCCGGACTGGTATTCATGCTCCTGTTTGTTACAGTATCTTTAGACTCCAATGCCTTCATTGATATCAATTATGAATGCGAACTTTTTACTAGAAAACATTTTTCAGAAAAAGGCTGGTGGAGATATAATCTCAATCATTACGTGTCCGCTATGAAACAGGATTGTGTTCTGTCCGTTAAAATGGGAAAGAGAAGGCATGTTGGAATGAACAGCAGAATGGTGGAAAAATGGTGGAAGCCTCACTGGACAAAGAGGTTAAATGTTGTGACACTCTCTCGATAGAGGATTAATGGAGGTATAGAGGAGGCAAGAGGACTATGAAAGGAAACTCAACATTGGGACAGTGGTACCAGACCACACCCTCGTGGAGAATGACACACCTTCCCAAAGAAACTTCTAGAAAAGTTGCTCAAATCCTTTTTGAGGATTTGCTCCCAGTTTTCAACAGCATTACCCTCAGCATCCCTGCAGGAAAAGTGTATTTTGACATAGTATCATAAATGCAGGGGGATATAATTTCATAGATTCTGAGATGCCTAGAACAAGAGGAGACATCAACTACCCAGAAGAACCTCTTTAGATCAGAGAGCAGGAGAACGCCATCTAAGTGATTAAATGAGAGATTGAGTGGCGAAGTGAACCTAGAGCCCAGGTCTCTCGGCCTGTGGTCCTGATAGTGGAGATAACAGAACAACGCTATTGAGCCCAGAGGTTAAGTGGAACCTTCCTGCTTCCTTGAGAAACTGCTGAACCAGACATACTTTCATATTTTTTAAGACATCTTCTTGTCTCTGGAATAGAATCGTTGCTCCCAGGTCTTGAAAGATGACAGGGTTCCTTCTAAATGCCTGCTGTCTTCTAAAAGCCTAGCAAAACCTCCTGTTGCAGGGTGCCATGGAGGAAAGAAGAAAGACAGCCCTTAGCCAGGAGCACTCCCACTCTCTACCCCTCCTTCATCCTCGCCTTGTCCCATCCAGCTTGCTCCATCACTTTGGTCCTTCACTCAGACTCATTCAGCTGCACTCATACCTCAGTTGTATTCTCAGTTACAGGCTAACTGCACAGGTCTTCTCTGGGGATTTAAAGAAGTAGAATGCTATTTCAGTGGGAATCTATATTGCCTCATATTGCCAATTGTTTCAAAGGTGTCCCTGTACACTGGGATCTCTGAGTGTCATCTGCTTCTGGCCTGATTTCTCCCATCTGTGTCCCAGGGGATCTGCAAGCTAACCAGATACTCTAGGGCCTTTACCAACAGGCATTTTGAAGCTATTTTGTTTGTGTGTCTAGCACATTAGTCTAGGAACAAATGGGCGTCTTGTGCCTCTCATGTGGCTCTCTGTAGTTGGTTTCTACTTTGGTTGTGCCTACAATAGATTTACCAGATTTTTCCAGGCTCTTTACAATCTGTGTTAGACACAGTAGCAAGATGTCTAAGCTCTCTTCAGGATCAAGCAGATCCCTCTCAAGAGAATCAAAAGGAAAGATAATCAAGTTATAGAATGCCATCGGTTGACCAAATGATTTTAGGCTGTCTAAGCCTTCAAAATAGCACTCTTTTTGAAATTAAGCGTCAGGAGAAAATAGTAATTTTTATATAGTCAAAAGCCAAGTGTATATAATCCGAGATGGTTTTAAATTAATCAGCCAAAACCTAGCCTAGTGCTTAGTAACGGATTCACAATTCCTCCTATACTTGTCATACAATTTGTAATGGGAAACCTAAGAGTAATGAACAATTCATTTCAAATACTCCTTTGTTCTCCTCTGCCCACAAGACTGAGGTCTAGGAAAGGAAGAAAACCTCACCTCTAAACTCTCCTTTTGAGTTGCAGGACACATAATAGGTCATCTCCCTGCTGATTGCACCAGCCTCACGGAAAGTCCATGATGGAGATATTACTGTCTCCATTTTATAGATAAGGAAACAGGCTGAGAGAGAACACCTGGCCAGATGTCACACATCAGAGGAGGAAGAGCCAAGAACTCCCAAAGCTCATTTTGTACCACCCCTCCCACATCACCCAGGGCAACAGAAATGCTTATAAGTCATTTCCTGTGTCCTCCCTCAAATTCCTTGTTCTCTGTGCAGTCAGCTTCCCAGTAAGATGATCTCAGGCCTGCAGATCCCCTGGAGAGAAGAGGAGCTGTGGTCAGCTGTTCCCCTTGACTATTCAGTGGTTTCACAGTCCAGCTATCAGACAAAAAAAAATGGCACTTCAATTATTTATCCATTCAGGTTGGAATCCATTAGCCTTTGGCATTTGGTGGCTGCAGATAACCCCACAAACAACCTCTGTCCTCTGTCCCCAAGGATCTTCTGTCATTGTTTTTATCCAAATGAGTTCAGCTCTCTCCCAGTCTCCTGTCTCCTGTCTTTTGTCTCTAGACTGTACCTTTATTTCAGGGCTCTGAAATCCTGGAGAAACAAATGAGACTTTAAAAGTTGTTCTTTGGGAGGCTGAAAGCTCAGATCAATTGTCTGTAAAAGAGCAGGGTTCTGCATCTGCTGATTGGGCCTTTAACTCTCTGAATACAGTTCCAGCGGAGGGGAGACCATCCCTGAGGGCTAGGAATCCAGGTGATGAGGGAGGGACAGGCTTTGGGCAGCCTGTCAGTCTGATGGTAGACCTGGAGCTGTTGGACAGGTACCCATGCCCCGTTAGAGCAGTCATCTTAGAAGAATAGAAGAACCTGGTCAGAATTACCAGTTCTTCCTTTTCAAAAATAGTCATGATCTCCCCCGAGTTTCGGGCAGGATATGATTACTTTCTTCCCTTTGTCTAAGGTGGCAGAGACAGAAAAGACCAATCATGGGAAAGCAAAGTGAGGTTTCCAATGACAGGAACCCACTGGATTTCATTTTGGAGTGTATTTTCTTTCACCCCTTTTATGGCCTAGAATTCTGGTGCCTTGCTCCCTGGATTTGTCTCCGTGCTATGAGTAGGCTGTCCACATTCTGGCTTACACGGGAACACAACTATTCCACAAGTGCCCTTTAGTGCTCTTTATAATATGATTTCCTGTAATTTTTAAAATATGTGTAATTTATATTCTGGCTCTGTCCAATATTTGAACAACTTTAATCGTTTGATTTCCATATATATTATGCAAATGATTCTTACCTGATTTTTTTATGTTCTATCTTAAAAACAATAAAGACTGCACCACTTATTAATAAACAGAGGTTTCAATGGCTCCGTAGAGGAATATTATTTGCTTCAAAACAACTCTATGAGATTGTATAAGGGATGCTGGTTAATATAACAGAAAAATTCGTGTAAATAGCAATGGCCTAACACAGCAAAGATTGCTGTCTTACTCAAATCACAGTCCAGTCTAGATTACATCAGTGCTGGTAATACAAGGATTTGAGGGTCTGGGAGCTGACTCAGTGGATAAAGTATTTGTCACGCAAACATGAGTGCCTGAATTTAGCTTCCCAGAAACCACAAAGCCAGATGCTGCAGCTCACTAGTGTCTGTGGATGAAGGAGGCTGTAGAATCACCTGGACAGTAGCCTGGGGTTACCCAATAACAAACACGGGAAGACACTTATATTCTAAAGAAAAAAAATTATAAGAATGTAAACTGTAGGTGGCATGGAAGAGGGCCAACAGTCTCAACAGTGTAGACCACACAATGGATTTTTATTTCTTAGAAATCGCCATGTTACAGATCTTAAGGACTGACAGGACAGCATTTACCCTCAGAAGCCAGCACAGCAAGGGAAAGCTCTAGAAAATGGAACTATCCGTGTGTGAGCCATAACAATACTGCCACAAATGTAGCTGCTAACAACAGCAGGAGTTTCCTTCTTCTCTGAAACATTCTGAAGATTAGGATTCCAGGCTTAGCTGGCCTGAGTCCTCTGTTTCCAGGCTTCACTGTCATTGAGATATCAGCTGGAGCTGTGGTCTTCACCCCACCTGGGGAAGACAATGTCATGAGGCACAGCGCCTTTCTGGAGACCCATCATCTAAGGACCTGCATGCCTCACAGGTTTGATAGATGCTGTTCCCAGTTCTTTGCTGCACCGCTTCTCCATGTAGCTGCTACAATGTAGTGAATTGCTGCATTGAAGTGAGTAGTGAGAAACCTGTGGGAAAGAGGAAAGTTGTAATTTTGTGTAATTTAACCACTGAACTGACCTCCTGCCACCTTTGCCATCTGGTCTTGGTTGAAAGTGAGTCATAAGTCTTGGCTTGTGAGTCTAAGGGATGGGGTTACACAAAGTCATAAACACCAGACTTGAGAAAATCAGACCATGTGAAGAAATCCTCCCGATCAGCATGGACTTGGTGCTGTCTGGGTGCTATTCAAGGGGAAATCTGCTAAGAAACCTTCAGACAGCTACACAGGGTCTTGTTTCTTCTCCAGACCAGAAGCCACTCCCTGGCTCAATTCTGTTAACCATAATATGAATAACAGCAGATATTTATTGCCCACTTACAACTGATAGACATTTTTCTAAGTGTTTTTCATGGATTGTCTTATTTAATCTTCAGTCAACCTCTTGAGTTTTGGAATGCCAAGGCTTAGAAGGGATGGTCACTTGTCCAAATCACTTAGCTAGTGAGTGGTATAATCAGAATGCAAACTCAAGAAGTATGATTGTGAAGCCTTATCTTTAGCTACTCATTCATGAGAAACTTCTACTTGACTAAAGTCCCTGTTAGTCAGGCCAGGGAAGGCACATTTCCAGTCACTGAATGAAGGCTGCACACATAGCCTCTTTGCTTCTACAGAAAATCTACAGTGGGTGGTTTTATCAGTCTGAGACCAATTGGGACAAACAAAGAGTCATCTTAACACTAGAGAAGTTAATGAGATTTATTGAAAAGGGATTGTTTATAACGATTTGGTTAGGGGCTAGATAAATCACAGTGAGATGCTAGAACATCTGTCCCAGAGTTACCAACAGTATAAAATTTTCACATGGATCCTCAGGACACCTACTCCTGCAAGGTCAGATCTGGGGAGCTAATTCTTGTGGCCAACTGGGTTCAGTTGAACCAGGAACCCTCTGAGAATTTAAATAAAATGCACTAAAGAATGGTTTAGACTACAGGAAGGAACCTGGGATTTGTTTACCTGTCCTTGGCTGAAGGTTGCCTGTGGGGTGATAAGCCCCATGCACTCCCAGGTTTTCTAAGACATGAGCTCTCATGTAGAGAAGCAGGTAAAAATGGCTGATGAACATGAAGAGCTGCTGGCATGTGGATAACTGCACATCAATGGCAGGTGGATCCAGTGGCAGGCAAAGGGGGTCTGGGCAGGCCTGTTAGCCCATGTTAAAGTCCAGTCTTCACAGAGGCAAGGAAACCACTCTAGGAAGCCAAGGAAATAGCAGGGCAGTCCTGGGCAAGTTGGTCATGAGAAGGATTCAGAGTGCCTATAGCTTCTTGGAGCCTGGGCAGACAACAGCTATTCTTCTTCAAGGTCATTATCCAGCCGCAAAGTATAGATCTGTGATAGCAAAGACCTATGAGAGGTTTAGC
>PVHP010011910.1:0-44176 GCA_004024765.1 Zapus hudsonius
AAGTGCATTTGGGGGCTGATCTTCAGTCTTGCCCTGCTAGGTGTGTTCATAGCAGTTTGAATTCTGGCTATTTTGTGCTTTTATTGTGGTGATGACTATCGGTGGTGTCTCTCTCCTAGGATCTGTGAAAGTGAGTCAGTTTCTTCTGCCATTGATGGAACTTCCCCTGGACTCTGTAAGCCTAAAATAAACCTCTTTCTTCCCCTAAGCTATGTCTAGTTGGATGTTTGTCCTACCAGTGAGAGCTGGCTGTAATAGTATAAATTAGAGTGATAATGTAAAATATTTTCTTTTGGATTTTAAGTTCCAAAGAGCAGAAGTGTCTTATTTCCCATGCTTTAAAAACAGTAGGTGCTTAAAAATGCCTGTGGTTGAATAAATTAAACTATAAGTGGAGCGTGATAGTGATCTTTACTGAGCTTCGTCTTCACACCAGAAAGTTTACTAAGTTTTTATATTTACTAACCATTTATTATTCAGTAATATGTACTTTATGAGAAGAAATTTTGCTTGAAATAAAGATACTGGCCGGGCGTGGTGGCGCACACCTTTAATCCCAGCACTCGGGAGGCTGAGGTTGGAGGATCGCCATGAGTTCGAGGCCACCCTGATACTCCATAGTGAATTCCAGGTCAGCCTGGGCTAGAGCAAGACCCTACCTAGAAAAACCAAAAAAAAAAAAAAAAAAAAAAAAAAAGATACTGGCCAGTTGACACAGTTGACTCATTTATATTTATGTGTGATGCACACATGTATCGACCAGCTTGTTTTGAGTTTGGGGATATGTTTATAAATCTAGAATGAGAGAAGTATAGACTTTCTAAAGGCATCAAATGTGGCTGATATAATTTTATATTCTTAAATATTAGGATATGACTTGATTTTTTTATAATGTGAAAAAAAATCTCTTGTGCTTAGTTGATAAGGACAAAGTGGTGATAATAGTAGGTTAGTCTTTTGATTTAAATGGGCACGCCAAAGCAGACTTGAGAAGCTTAGAGGAATCTTTCCTGATGAAATCATACGCATACCAAGTGGAAATGCCCAGATTCAGATCCAGGCAAAGAGAAGCAGCTGTGCCCGGTCTTGTCTCTAGAAGGACATGGGCTGGAGGCACAATCAGTGAATATATCTGTTGTGAGAAGTGCATGCACCCCCTTATTTATTTCACATGTGTTCTTTTTCTACTTAAGAAAACAACTGGCTGATTAACCCCCATTCTTCTGCCACAGCCCCGAAGAGGTCGTTTTTTAAACAGCTATCTTTTATTTATTATGAACTGAGTCGTTCGACTCTGCTAAGCAGGTACTGACTTAATGATGTAGGACAGGGGCAGAGTGTAGAAAAGGGAGGCACATAAAACTTATTTTAAGGCCCACTTATTATCTGATATTTTGGAGCCTTTTTTTTCTTTTGCAAATTTGCTTTCCCCTCTAAAAGTCTCCATCCTTGAGACGTGCTTGAAATGAAAGCCAGTTCTTGCAAGACTTGCAAAACTGCAGAGCAGGCAGCCAGGGCCCCTGGGAGAGGCCATCCCATCCATCAGAGAGGCTGGCTTTTGATAGGAGAGGGCTGGGAATAGTCAGGATGATGAATCCCAGGGACTGGCTGCATGCAGGTTACATATCCTGGATGATGCTGGTACCCATTGTGGCAAATCTTGGCACTGGGCAGTGCAGGGATCTTTGGGAGATCAGCTCTGTCCGACTCTGATTCAGCACATCGTTCATGCTCTGCTTTGAGGGCACATCACCACCTCCAATGCAGGCAGATATAGAAAAGGTGGAGGCAGCTGAGAAACTGGGTACTGCCAGAGGTAAGTTTCTGCTGCAATAACAAGAAAATCCAGCAGCAGGAAGGTCTCTGAGGACTGGAAAGATGACTCAGCGGTTAAGGTGCTTGTTTCCAGAAAGACCTCTGTGTAAGCCTCTGATCTCACCTCTGCCTGTAACCCTGGTCAGTTCACTAGTTCACCCAGATAAATAGAATGGACCTATCCCATGTGACAGCCACTGGGCTTGCTCCTGAGTAAAAACCATGAACAACACAGACATTGTCTCAGGTATCAGAGCTGGAATTTACAAACAAAAAATCTTATAATGCATGTGATGATGATTGTTAGATTTCTCAAGTGCTTAGGCAAAGAAATATAACTGAGTAAATATAATGTGCCCACCACTAGTTGCACAGTGGCCTCTGGAGGCTTTCAACTTCATGTCTTCATTGCTTTACTCTCCTGGGGCTACTTTTACAGTAGACCCCAAACTGGTAACTAAAAATTATATATATATATATATATATATATATATATATATATATATATATATATATATATATATTCTTCCATTTACAGAGGTTGAAGTCTCTAATCAAAATGCTAGCCATGCTTGCTGTGAATATTTATAGACCATAAACCCTTGTGATTCTCTCCCCCCCATATATCTTCCCTCTCTCAAGTAGTCTCTGTTTTGTTTTGTGTCATCATCTTTCCCTCCCATTATGTGTAGGTGTTTTCAGGCACTGTGAAATCATGAATATCAAGGCTATTTTGTGTCTGGAAGTTTGCATTGTAAGCAGTCCTCCCCTTCCTTTGGCTCTTACAATCTTTCCACCACCTCTTCCATAATAGACCCTGAGCCTCGGGAAGTGTGATAGAGATGTCCCAGTGCTGAACACTCCACTGTCACTGTTTTTTTTTTCCCCAGTACTAAGGTGTCTTCTGCGTCATCACCATCTGTAAAAGAGAAGCTTTTCAACCCAGAAGTGAGAGTAGCATTATTATTTGGGTATGCTAATTTTTATAAAAAGTGCTTATGAAGCAGTTTGGTTGGCATAATATATGCATTTAGCCAGACAACAGGGGGTGTTACTCCCTAGGGCTCATGACCTCCCCCACTATAGGGTTTTTACTAGGTCTTCAATACCAGGCATGCTTTCCTTCCCCCATCCAATTAGAGAGCAATTGGTTTCCCCCACAATAGACGTGCCACTATTGCCCCAATTGGCACATTGGGCCTGGCTGGCCAGTCTTAAGGCTTACAAGGTCCACTGCTGTTCACCACCATTGATGACTTCTCTCTCCAATAGGGCTGCAGGCAGCCATAGCTTTTACTAGCTTTCTGTCAGCTGATTAACAGGGAGGAGGTTTCCAGCTCAGCTCCAGGTTGATTTCTCAGTGACCTGCAGCCCAAGCATATGTGTTCTTCAGCAATAGGGTCTTACCATTTTTTTTTCATATGGATAATACTGATTAATTTAAGGTCCATCCTCAAGTAGGACCTCAAGTTAGTTTGATCACATCTGTAAAGATACTATTTCCAAATAAGGTCACATTCTGATGTTCCCTGGGTTAAGACTTCAACACATATTTTGGAGGGAGATATTTCAAGTATTATTTAGCTGTAAGTTTTTTTTATATAATTTGTAAGTGGTGTTTTTCTTTCTTTTTTTAAAAATCACTCTCCTTCCATTTGTCCAGCCATGACTTTGGGGAATTTATTATTTATTATTTATTATTCAACTCACCTGAACTATTTTCAAACTGGTTCTCAGCGATCACTATTTTTTTCCTTTGAGGAAAACACTACTTTTATCCCTCATGGGCACGAGCGGCTATGTGATGCTAATACCCTGGTCTAGTACCCCACCAGCCCTCTGACCCTGGTGCAGACACCAACAATGAGGTACACTGACAAGTTCCTGTGGACTTGCAGCAACATAAAGGGAGAAGCACTCTCTGAGGAAGGGGGTCTTTCGGAGGGACTCTGGCTGCAGCCCCCTTGAAGGTGCGGCTAGCATAAATAAAGCCCCTCCTTCAAAATCACAGTCATTATTTAGAAGCTTCCCTGAAAGAGAGGATGGTCAGCCATTAACTATGACGAGAGGATTTCCTTGGGCCATCAGTCAGAACATTGCTTTTTTTAAAAAATGAATTTCAATAGTTCCAAGATTTTAGTAAATGCCCAAGAACGAGCAATTCTATTTTTGGGACTTGCCTCAGAATTGGTATGTCTGAGCTGCAAAACCAGAACTATGCCAGTTTATCACTTTCTGAAAGAAATCCAGCATTATCAGCCAAGGACTGGACCGAACTGTAAGGGATCATCACATCCCTGAGGTGTGGAATCCATATTCTGAACCCCCCCACTGCCCCCTCTCTCCTTTCCTCTCTCTTCTTCAATGTCTTTCCCATGCACTCCTTGCCTCATTTAAAGCAGATGGACTTTCTATCTCTAAATCACTGTACCCATCTATCTTCTACCTTTAGAGGCTTTTTTTTTCTGTATTTTTTCACCTGATGACGCATCTTTACTCAAGAGGAGTGTACTGCTGAGTGCTGAAAGAATAGACATTGTCTCCTTTGCATTATTCTGCGATGGGAATCCAGTATTGATTTTTTTTGTTATTATTATTATTAATTAACATATTTTATTACTGTGGTACAGCCGTTGCATTGTTGAACCAATTTGGATACACTATTCCTGCTAAAGTCCACAGCATACATTATTTTAAGGGTAGAATTGCAGTTTTTGTGTATTTTACTTTGCCACCTATTTCTATCTTCTGTCAAATGAATTATCACTTTCTCCTTAAAAGGAACAGGACTTTTAAAGATCTCTTTGGCATTTACTAGGACTTTGACATTTTGAGAGTTAAATGTTTAGAAAACATGAGTGCAACAATTTCTCCTTTCATATGCTCTGAAATATGAAAGAATAGCAAAAACATGTCTGACATAAGTGACTTAGATTACTGGTGTCCTTTGTAGTAACATTCACAGGAACCAGCAGTCCTATAGTTCTGCTGTAACCCAGAACTTATTTCACATCAGGACATTCATTAATAACTTCTGTTTGGGCACACCAACTCCTACAGTAAGGGCTCCTGTGAATAGAAGCAGGATGAACATATTTCTCAACACAGAGATAGACTATCAGAACCTTTAAGTTCTGAATTGTATCAGAATCACTGAGGAGAGGAGGCTCTTATACTACACCTTTGCCCTAGCCACACATAGACATGCTCACTTAATTGGTCTGGGGTGGGGCCTAGGAGAGGGGATTGTATTAACACTCTTCATGTGATTGTCATGGATGGTCAAGAAACGGGTATAGTTCAGTGTGTTTCAACCTTTGCATGAGCAGCACTCTGATCAGGGAGGATGTTTGAGAGGCACTGGCATTGTGCACTCTTGTCCATATCCCAAATGGTGCTCAGGATGGAGTCCTGAGGACCATCCATTCAAAGTAAGCACCCAGGTACAGTGGAATAGGTATTATCTTGACAATTGGATGGATCTAAGTCTAAGAACCAAGCTGCTGATTGGTTCTCTTCATGTTATGAAAATGCTTTAAGCATTAATCTAACCTTCAATAAGGTAGAAATAAGACTTCTGTATGTCCAGGTTAAGGTAGGGAAGAACTCTCTAACAGGCAGTCTGAGAAGGGTCTACTCTGAGTGGATAAATAAAAGCTATTTCTATCTCATGCCCCCTGTCTCCACCTTTCCACAACCTTCAGCCCTCTGAGGTAAAGAAACAAGGATACAGTCTAGAGTGTGGTTGCTATGGGAACATAATACCTTTAGAGAATAGGGATAGAAGGTACCAGAAATCACTATGCCTTTGTGGTACACCATCAACCCAGGCATCTGAGAAACACAAGAAATCACACAAGACTGAGATCATAGTTTTAGGTATAAATCTTTACATTTAAAAATATAAATAAAAATACTCAAATCCAAACTCCTTTAGTTTTCCTGGTCATCTCATCCAGAATGCCTTTTTTTTTCTTTTTTAAAAACTGCTTATGGATAAGTTCCATAATTATAGACAACAAATGATTATGATTCCCTCCCAACCTCCCTCATACTTCTTCCTCCTCTCAATTAGTCTGTTTCATTTCAGGTTCATCAACTTTTCCTCCCATTATGTGTAGGTACTATCAGGCACTGAAAAATCATAAATATCAAGGCCATATTGTGTCAGAAAGTTTGCATTGTAAGCAGTCCTACCCTTCCTTTGGCTCTTACAATCTTTTACAATCTTACAATCCACCTCTTCCGCAATAGACCCTGAGCCTCAGGAAGTGTGATAGAGATATCCCAGTGCTGAACACTCTGCTGCCATTTCTTCTCAGCACTATGGTGTCTTTTTGGTTATACCAGAATAGAATAGAATAGAATAGAATAGAATAGAATAGAATAGAATAGAATAGAATAGAATAGAATAGAATAGAATAGAATAGAATAGAATGCCTTCATTCTTCATTACAAATTTGAACCACTGCCCTCTAGGTTGTAAATCAAAATCATCCTTTAAAAAGACCCAGAAGTTGTTAGGCAGATGTTTAAGGAGTGTAGTGTCTGAATGATCATTGTGGTTCAATCACAGTCATATAGAAATGATATTTCAAGCAGAGTTTCAACACCAACCCTAACCCATCTGCTATTGGCTTTTAGTAGGTCCCAAGGATTGAGGAACATTGGAGTAATGTGGCATTTTTTAAACATTGATCTACTCACTGTGGGCTGTATCCAAGTGATGAAAAGAAGACAAAAGTAGACAAAATAATGTCATTTGTTTGACAATGTCTACTGATGGATGGTGGATGGTCACCATGCTTGAGAGAGAAGGGCGGATGGTCAACCCCATATATCTTTTGCCCTTGAGAAATTCTGTCCTCTTGTTAACTTTCATCCTATGACTAAGAAATAGAGTAATCAGAAGTTGGTAGAAAGTATTACCAGTGTCTGAAGGAACATACAAGATACAAAGGGAATATAAACAAGCGAGTGTGACTTCTTTGTTAAGGTTGGAAATTTCCACCTTTAGAAAAGCCTATCAATGAGATTCAAGATGACACTTTAGCTGGTATTAAAGTGGAAAGGTGGAATTTGAGGAAGGGGTGGAAGATGAGATGTTTACATTGTTACTATTTCATTAAGTCAAAGACAATGGACATGCTACATGGATTGCCATGGTGTTACGTGACACACAACAGTACCAATAGCATAGGGTGTGGGCATAGAGAAGTTCTAAAGTGGTGGATGTACAGTCCTTCAGTTTTCATTTCTTTGATAGGGAACTTACTATTAAGATTGTATACCGGAAACCATCAAGTGCTTCCTTAATTGTCACCATGCTCACATTCCGGCCACCTGTGGGGCAGCATGTGCTTGGCTGTGGCGTGTGTCACCCTCCACTGCCTGTGGTAAACATGTGGTCACCGGTTGAGGGTTGAAGAAGTCATCCACATTGTTGTTATGTTTATTGTTGTGGCACTGAGGATCTGAGGGTCTTGTGCCCTGTCTCTCATCTTGTATTGTTAGCCTCGGGGTTGCTGTGACCACTGTTGTGACACAATATCTCCTCCATGTCAACCCCAGGTAACATCTAGATTGAACAATAGTAAGTCTTGCTTAAGTTAGTCACACTAATGGAATAGATTTGGTTCACTGCAAAAGAACCTAACATAACACTTGTAAGTGTGCCACAGCAATTTTTTTCATACATTATTTAAAGTGATATGCATTCACTGTGGAATTCATGCTAAGTAATAAATGGTTGAAAGAAATAAAATATTAAATGTAGTTTAAAGGCGCTAAGAGTGTGGTGACTCTGGACTTAAGGCTGCTGTTTCTAGAATTTCAGATTAAAAGCAGGAGGCACAGGTAAACTAGAAAACCTTGTATATTTAGAACCAACTGCTTTGCAGGTGTGATGGTGTTCATTTTTTCTAAAGGGCTGAATTTCAGTGTGACTTGAAACCTCCCTCAATATTCCCTGCCCCACACGTAGACACTGAGATGTCACTGAAGACTTGGGCTTATTCAATTCCTTCTATAGGGGCTCTCTTCTTGATACTGGTACAAAATACCTGACAAAAATTCATTTGGAAGAGGAAGATTTATTGGAGTTTACGGGTTCCAGTTCCTTGTGGCAGAGAAAATATGGTGGCAGGAGCATGAGGCAGCTGGTCACATTCAATGCACAGTGAGGAAGCAGAGAGCAGTGAAATAAATGGTGCTAAGCCAGTTCTCTCTCTCTCTCTCTCTCTCTCTCTCTCTCTCTCTCTCTCTCTCTCTCTCTCTCTCTCTCTCTCTTTGAGGTAGGGTCTCACTTTAGCCCAGGGTGACCTGGAATTCACTATGTAGTCTCAGGGCTGGGCTCTAACTCCTCCTACCTCCTTGGCCTCTTGAGTGCTGTGGCTAAAGGCATGTGTCACCATGTCCTGTGAGCTTTCTCCATTTGCTACAGTCCAGTATTTTAGCCTATGGAATGGTGCTGTCTGCAGTTAAGGTGAGTCTTAACATCTCAGTTAACCTAGTCAACATAATCTTTACAGGAATGCATAGAGGCTGACCTAATCTATAGAATCTCTCACAGGTGATCCTAGCTTGTGTCAGTTGAGAATCAGTATAAACCATTATATTTTCTCAGGAATGGGTTCAACAGGATTCTAAACCTGTGTCAACAAAGGTTGGGAAAGCCATGACATCAACCTTCTCTCCAGAGGGAGATCTCTCAGCTCCTTGCATTCTCATCTTGCTGCATGTGAATCGTATGGGTTGCAATAGTGCTCAACATGTAAGGGAGAGAGCATGCCAGCATCCTTAAGAAAACCCAAATGGGTGTGGCTTGACTTTGTCCTTTAATAATCTGTGACGGAAAAAGAGCCTCTCTCACATGTGAAGTCCCTCAACTGTACTACTGAGATGTGCTCATTAAATGATCCAGGCTGTGTAAGAATCAATGGATTTACTGGTGTCTCAGAGAGTGACCTGTTAGTGCTCCCATTTTATAGACATAGGAACTAAGACACACAAAGAGTATGTGGAGTGACAGAAAGTGGCAGAATCAGGATTTGAGCCCCAGCATTCCTAAAGATCAAATGGATGGATGGATGGATGGAAGGATGGTGGGTAGATGAGATGTTGAAATTGAGCCTAGAAGAAAGTCAACTGGTTTCTACATTTTTCACTTTATTTTTAAATATTTTATTTATTTATGAGCACATATGAGAGAGAGAGAGGGAGGGAGGGAGGGAGAGAGAGAGAGAGAGAGAGAGAGAGAGAGAGAGAGAGAGAATGAGCATGAGCATCCCAGGGCCTCTTGTTTCTGCAAACAAACCCGAGATGCATGTGTCACTCTGTGTGTTTGGCTTTATGTAGGTACTAGAGAATTGAATCTGGCAAGCAGGCTTTGCAAGCAAGTGCCTTAACCTTGAGTAGGTTGTCTTCTACACTTAAGAAAGGATTTATAATACAATTAGAAGTTCTAGGTGGAGTCCCGTTAAAGAGAACACATACATGGCAGAGAAGTTGGGATAAGAGAGAGAACCAGTCCAGGAAGAAATAGATCAGATCAGCTACAAAACAAAGCAGTTTGCCTGGCCAGGTAACTGACTCCCTCTATATGAAAGGAGACTGGAGGGCAAGGCAAAATAGATCCAGCAAACCCTTCCTCTCCAGGGACCCCAACAAGTTGTGTTTTAATCTAATTAATACATTCAGGAAGTTGGGCAGAGTGGAATGTGATTATTTAATTGTTCTTTTCAAAGGGTATGAAGCAGGCTATTAGTCTGGGGTCATGACTTTAAGGTTCATTTCAGGTTGTTACCAGGATGAAGGTTTGGGAACAAGAGTGGCTGATTGATTCTTTCCCGCTGTTACCTTTATTAATTTACAAAGATTCATTGTTTGGGTGCTAATTCACAGAGTCTGGGATGAAATGTGAAACAGATTCAGACTGATAAGAATTGTTTTGTATCTGCTATTCTACCATGTTCCTTCCCCTACACATTCCTCTTGAAATGGTTCAGGTACATGAATTTCTAGTCTGATTATAATTAACTTTTTTTTCCCATATGACAAAAGTTGTGTCTAGTGATTAAACAGCAAGGAGGAAGTAGACATTTGACATTTCATTTCCAGTCCCCAAGACCAGAAACAGCAAGGTCAGATTCTCTTTCTGGAAAATAAGAAAATAAAATGCAAATCCAAACATCTTATTCTAATCCCAGGCCATGCCTGTTATGATTTTTAAATAATTCTGTGACCTGTCAGACAAGATTAAATCTCCATGTTTCAAAATTCTCTGATTGGTCTCAACTTTATCCCCAGCATGAATCATATTGTGACACTGTTCAATAGTGTTCTCAGTGATGGCAGCAAATGGGATTTGCTATTTCTTCCTCTGGATATCAGCCAGGTACTTTGATTACCTTTAACTTGTCATAACTTTTATGAGTCTTCCCTGGCTCCCATGGGTAAAGTACTTCGCAACTTAATGTGATGGCTGTGGTCCCTCCATCAATGCCTGCACATTTTATCCTACTGACTCATCTAAATGTATATTTTGCAGTAACTACACTGGACTCTGAGCTTCTGAGGGTACAGGAGTAGATCACATCTTAAGGAATCTGCACCAAAAAGCTAATAATGAACTGACTGTCAATTACAGTAAGTTGTGTGTTGACTGAGTGAAAAATGAAAGAAGAGTTGACAGCTCAACATATAAGAAGTCTATGCTGATTAGGGCTGGAGAGATGGCTCAGTGATTAAAGCCATTGGATTGCAAAGCCTGACAGCCTGGATCCAATTCCCAAGTACCCACATAAGGCCAGATTCCTCAAGCAGTACATGTGTCTGGAGCCTGTTTGCAGGGTCAGGGGGGCTCTGTGGTATACCCATACTCTCCTTTCCTCTTCTCTCTCAAATGACTTGTCAAATTCTACAGTTCTTTGAAAGCCAAAATGTGCATAATGTTGTTTTGTTAAGACTTTATCAAAGTGCTCTGAACACTGTCTCAATTGATCTGGATCATGGAGCAGAAGACAGAATCAAAAGTCAGAGGAAAGGAGCCTCTATCCCCCCCCACCCCCCAAGATCAAAAATATCAAGAGTAGTGCTTCCCTCAGGGCCTGGTCTTGTCAGGCTCTACCTAGTTTGGTCCAATACTTCACTTCAGTGTCTGCTCTACAGACTGACCACAGCCCATCTCCTACCAGTTGGTCTCTCTGTTTATCATGAGTTTTTCCATTCTTGCTGAAATGGATCTTGGACCTGAACATACACTGTTTAACAATGATAGACCCAGGCTATTTGCAATGTCCTGGGGACTCTCGACTGTATTCTGGACTGGGCACCAGCTTAGATTTGCAAAGAACATGTTTCTTCAGGGGATTTGCCCAGGGAGCTCCACCTCAGTGTCTAGAAACATTAGTAACAATTCCGCTTTCCTTTACCTTTAATCCTCAAAACAGCATGGAAATAGAATCAAAGTCTTTACTATAAAAATAACAGAACTTCCTTTGATAAACAGCCACAGTATCGTGAGGAAGGCAGCTGGAGTATATAAAATTTCTTCCCAGACTCCAGTTTCTTCTGGGAAAGAGATGCTTCGTGTCTGTAATCACCAAGAGCTATGGATTTCTCCCCTCAAAATTGTCCAATTCAGCACCTCAGTCGACTTAACTATTCCTGGCTGTCTCTGGCTGTGACCAATGGTTTCTGATGATAGTTTTCATGAAAAGCAGCCTGTCTTTCATTGCTTAGGTCTGGCCCACTCGCCCCCACTGCTTCTGTCAGAGGAGGTTAGCAGAGAGACGAAGGGTCAGATCTGTTACTTTTTATAGAGACAGAGTGAAAATAATTTCCTGTGAAAGCTGAGGACATTCCTTCATTAGTTTTGCTTCCTGCTCTGGGTCTTATATACTGGGTGATTTTTTTTTCTTTTGAAACTTGTATGGGCCAACTTCCTGTGCCTGAGGCTGCTGAGAGATAGAGTTTTACAGGCTCAGCCCACCTACACAGCGGTGAGGGAGAAAGTTATGAATGAACAGAAGAGAGCCTCCTAAGCTCTTCCTGAGTGTTCTGGACATGAGATCAAAGCAGAAGCCTTCAAGAGGTGTCCTGGGAAGCAGCCAATCATAGGATTTGAGGGTAAAGGGCAACTCTATCGATAGAGGGAATATGTTCTGACTACCCCTGTGTTTCCAAGCTAATCACCCTTCACGTGTTCTTTCCTGTCTCAGCTGTATTTGCTGCCAGCTGGCAATGGGCTGTAGAACACTCTGGAGAGTGTGTGGGTCAGTCAAAACACAACACTAACATCCTTTCTCAGAAGTGTAATAGTCGTGATTATTTAGCTGCAGGCAAGACTGAAGCCATCTTTTTTAATATCCTTAGGAACCTGTCTCTTTCTCTGTATCACAGTACTGAAAACTTCTGTTTCATGCATGCAGGGTTCTCCAATTACATGGCCACAGACATCTCCAAGCTCAGATCCTGTGAACTTCATCTTCATTGATAAAGGTCTTGTGGTGATACAAGCCTGTATCATCCCAGAACTCAGGAGATGGAGGCAGAAGGATCAAGAGTTCAAAGCCATTAATCACCTACACATGAAATTAAGGTTATATTGGGCAACATGAGGCATTATCTGAAACCCACCAACCATTCCCCAGACCCCTCCCCCACCAAAAAAAAATAAGATTCTGTCTTTCTTAATGTTTCAAGAAATTCTTCCAAGACTCCTCACTGGAGAAGTGGAACACAATGCTCCATCCAGACATGGTGGCTTTGTTTGACCAAACCTATTTCCTGTGCTCATTCTTTGAGGAGTGTGTTTGTGTGTGTGTGGGGGTGTGTGGTTATTTCAGCTCTACTTTTTACACTTGTCCTAAGAGAAGAGCAAGAGAAAACCAATAGAAAGGGAATTATGTTAATCTAGAAGAACATGAAGAAAATATATGCATCTTAATAAATGAGGATCTAGGTTGAATGATGGTAATTAATTTGCCCAAACACAGAGCTACTTCAGATTTTTTAATACTTTCAAATCCAGATTTTATAACACAGTCATTCACTTCCTCTCTCAAGTATTCAATTCCATTTAATTATGTGGCATTGTAAATGCAGATCAGTTGTATGACATTTAATATTTAGGTCATCTTTGTATAAACTTCTAAATGGCAGTTATGATGTCCACATACTTCTATGTTACAAGATTTTTTTTCTCAGCTTCAGTAGCATGAGCCTGGGAACTTACTTCTAATTTATAGACTATGGGAGAGTTAAGAGAAAGTCACTGCTATTGGTTGGTTATAAAACATTGCTCATTCTACCTTGCTAACAGATTTTCTCCCTTGTTATCTTTGATCAAGAATATTGTATGTTGGAAAGGCTCATTTACAAGGGACTCAAGGCAGCCTTCAGGTGATATAACCAGCAAGGAACAGAGAACAGAGAACAGAGGCCTCCTGGCCCACAACTCTGAGTGAACTATAGGAACATCTTCATAGTCGGTCATCCTGTGAATCCCAGCCTTCACTAATCTGAGCTGGTGATTCCACCCAACAAGAAGAAGTGGTTAAATTTAATATCAATACTCAGTCTGATTTCCTGTCAGTTTAGCAAGACTCCTGGGAGGATTCTGGTATGAGTGTGAAAAATACCAGAAGGTGATGGAAGGCAAGAAATGCCATCAAACCCATCCATGTCTGTGCTCACTCTGCACACTTACATCACTGGACGAAGGAGACCACCACTGGACTTTATTCACCTTTTGATATGATAAAAGAACAAACAAACAAACAAAAAGAAAAAAAAACAACAACCAAACTACCAATTTTATAAAAACGTGGAATGATTTTATTTGGTTATAAACCTCTGCTTTGGACATTGTACTTGCTTATAGTTTCTAATAATGAAAGAGGAAAATCAAGTAATATTTTGCTAAATAACTAGCAATGGGGTGGGAAGACAGGGTAAAACAAAAGACACAGTTGTGAAGGGTAAGTTTAACCACTAAATGTCTCTTTCCCTAATGAGGTCAGTTCTTGAGTTCTTTTTCCTTAATATACTTCTGGCAGTATCAAACTAATGATAAATTTCTTTCCATTTCTCATGTCACAAATATTTGGGCAGAAGAAAAAAAAGATTTAATCACAGGGCAGCTAAAGTCAAATTCATAAATAATGATGTTTTAAAAGGTGAACCATTCTTACTCCACACAAATGGCAAATCTTTGCATTATTCATATTCGAGTTGATTTTGTCTGAATTCTTAAACATTCCTCTGAGTTGGTAAAAATAAAAAAAAAATCTTGATTTTAGAACCTGTCTTGCTTAAAAAGGTAACATTCACAGATTCCTTTGGGAGTGTTTTGAAAGACACTCAAATAATATGTCAAATGATTTTCTTTATTCTGGTAGTGGTTATTAGACAGTGTATCAAGAAATTTGTAGTTTTCACAATGAAATTGCTGGAAAAGAAGACTGAGACTTTAGATTTCAACTTTGAAGCGATAAGTTAAGAAAGGAAAGAAAATAGAAAATTCTTCAACTGTACATCTATAATTACTGGTCTAATTTCTACTTTTAAAATCATGGACTCAGCAGCTTGTGTTGATTTTGGAGGGGGAGGGGAAGGAAGCTCCACCAACGACTTTCATTCCCTTCATTCCTGGTTACCTCAAGTTAGTGCAAAGGACAGAAAAAGGAACCCAAACATTTTTAGAAACCTGAAGAGAGGTGGTATGGTGAGACTTGGCCATCGAAGAAAATGAAGCAGTTGGTTGATGGGTCAGTGATCAGAAGAATACCTGAGGGTGTGAAACCTGGGGTCTCAGAGGAGGGAGTTTGGAAGAGAAGCACAGAAGATGTTAGGCATTAGCTGAACGCTGGTGTTTCAGCTCTGTGTACATTTAACACACATGCATAGAGGAAACACTGTGAATGTCCACTGTGCCACCCCAATGGGTGACACAAGGATGCAAACAAATATGCGTCTTGTGAACTCTTAATGTGTGATGTCAGTCATACAAATATAGAAAGAATATCAAGGTGGGAACTATGCTGAGCGGGACATAATATCACGTGCAAGGTTTGAGTGCAGGGATAAGCAGAGAAGAAAGAGGGGTTTAGAAGATGGGAGAGCTGAAATAGACAGCACAATCCTCCAGAGCCTGGGGCCCGAAAGCAGAACTGTGAGAAGGCCAGATGAGATAAAGAACACACGATCTTTTTTTTAAATGTTTTATTGGAATAAAATATATATAAAAAACAATATGCTCAGTATCATCAGATATTAGAGAACACTTCTGAAACCAGGATGACATTCCCTTTTATGTGTTAGATATTCTCCCCTCCTATGACTCTTACTTTTTTGCAAATTTCCCCGACTCATGGTGAGTGAGTTTAAATTTTGCATAGTTATTAGGTTTTTAAGAGTCTCTAAATTTGTGTTTTGGACTATTTTGGGCACCCTTGGTGCCTCTCTCCATTATCTTTCCCTAGGATCTCTGCCTTGCTGTGGGAATAGCTCTTTTGCTCATCACACCACTTCCTTAGAGGTTGTGTTAGGGCTCTAAATGGTGAATTTGAGGTGGTTCATCTCCTGCTTCAGTGCCCCCCCATCAACTCTGGTCCACTTGGTGGAGCTTGGGTGTCCTCATTTCTCGATGATTTCTGAAAAATACAAACAGAGTCTCCAGGAGAGAGAGAGAGAGAGAGAGAGAGAGAGAGAGAGAGAGAGAGAGAGAGAGAGAGAGAGAGAGAGAGAGAGAGAGAGAGAGAGAGAGAGAGAGAGAGAGAATTATTGGTCAGTTGAGACAAATATTGCTAGTTTGGTGAGCATTTGAAGGGTGCAGCCTTTCTGAATACCTATGGTTAGTGAGGACTTCCCCTTGGAGATCGGGTTCTTGGTCCCCATTCAAGGTTGCTGTGGATCCCCGGACCAGTCAAAGGTTCCCTGTCTCTGAGTGAATCTCATAGCCAATTAGCCAGCTGTTGATTACCCACCTAGGTTGAGTGCCACTATTACACAGATGGGCACTTCTTGTCTTGCTTTTCTGTGCTATATTGCAGTCTGAAGAACCTCTCTTCTTCTTATACAGTCAGGAATCTAGCCTATGAGATGATGCTGTGTAGAGTTAAGGTGGGTCTTCCTACTTCAATTAACCTAATCAAGATATTCCTCCACAAACATGCCCATAGGCTCATTTTTATGTGATTCCAGTTCCTATCAAGTTGACAATACTGTAAACCATCAGCTGTAGTCAGACTTCTAATTGCTGCAGAAAAGAACTCAAGCAAAAGTGGCTTGTGGAGGAATGGGTTTATTAGGCTTAGGGACTCCAGAGGAAGCTCCATCATGGCAGGGAAAATGATGGCATGAGCAGAGAGGGTGGACACCACCTCTGCCACAGCACTGCAAACAGCAGCAGGAAAGTGTGACAAACACTGGCAAGGGAAGCTGGTTTATAATCCCCACAAGCCTTCCCAAAGCAACACAACTCCAACAAGGTTCTGATGCCCAAACTGCCATCAGCTGGGGATGGAGCACTCAGAACATATTTGTTTGTGGGGGACACCTGAATCAAACCATAGTCTATTCCATATTTGATCCTCTTCTTGCCCCTGCTTCTGCCTGTGTAAACTGCCAAATAAATTCCTCTTTAATATATCAGTTCTTTTAACTTCTTTGAATTCTTTTTTTCAGCATAAAGCTCCCTTTTGAATATCCGTAACAGATTTAAGAACTGTTCAACTCAAATGCAATTGTCTCTATCACTCACATTATGTATTCTGCATAGAATTATTCATGGTGCCAGTATATCTATAGTCTTTTCTCATATTTCCTTAACTTCAAATTGAGTTCAAATAAAGATCATTTAACTGTGAGTGTCACAGTTAAGCACTAAATATTTCAAAGTATTAGGATAGCACTTAGAGTTTTTATGGAAATTTGGATCATCTGGAAATATTTGTTGAAGTAATAAATAATGGAGTATTAAACTTGAAAGAACATTGCATGCTCTACCTTAACAATAATTAAGAGCTGGATAGAGTTATCTGAAATTAGAGGCCAGTTACACAGAATTAAATCCAATACAAGACAAATTCTTCAGAGAAACAAATACTAGCCAAGCCTGGGATGTGATGATGCTGAGAATCCATAAGCAGAGGGAAGAATTCAGCTATAGAATTTTAAAGAAATTATGAGGCTGGAGAGATGGCTCAGCGGTTAAGGCACTTGCTTCCAGTACCTAAGGCCCTGGTTCAATTCCCCAGGACCCACATAAGCCAGACCCACAAGGTGGTGGCCCTGGTTCTCTCTCTCTCTCTCTCTCTCTCTCTCTCTCTCTCTCTCTCTCTCTCTCTCTCTCTATCTCTCTCTCTCTTTCTCTCTCTCTGTATCACTCTGCTTGAAAATGAATGAATAAAATATTTTATAAAAGAAAAGAAATTATGAAAATCCAAGTGTGTGTGTTAATGTGACTTTATAGAATCCTTGAAAACAAAAATTAAAAGAGTAAAATAGTAATGCTATTTATTGAAGCCTACAATGATCTATAAAATACTCCATTCATTCAACAATTGACAAGCAAACACTAAAGTGTGTAAAAATCCTTACTGAGAGAAAAAGCAATTAATAACTCTAGATTGAATGATGACTCAGTTGTTGAAGCTATCCAACAGGTGATCTAAAATAACAGAGATAATACTTCCACATTTCCAAAGGAGATGATTTACAATGTGTATAAACAGAGGGCTGATTTCAAGAAAGCATGAGAAACACAATACTCAATCCAGTTAAAATTCTAGGAAATTAAAAAAAATGGTCAAAGCAAGAAAGATAAAAAATGTTTCTAATGCACTCATCTGTAGACTGCATATGATCAGAGACAGGGTCATTAAACCTGAAGATGAAGAAACAGAAATTATCCAAAGTCAAGCATAATGAGCAAAAATAAAATAAAAAGTAACTGAGTGATGCCAATATGAAATTTTAAGAGGTCTAATTAGAATTCTCAAAAGAGAAAAATAGTTTCCAAATGATTACATGTATTGACTTACAGATCTTAGAGGCTAAGATTACATTGGAGAAGATAATATCACAAAAGAAAAAAAATGCAGACACACATTAAAAGTTCTCAAAAACCAAGGAGTGAGAGAACAGATCCACCATAACTGTTCAGGCATCAGTCCATGGGCTAGGATCCTTGATGGAATATAAAGGAGAACTGAGCATCTCCATTCACCACTCTCTGCTTGCTGACGGCGGTTAGACTTTGACCAGCCACTTCGTGTTCCTGCTCCTGCTTCTCTCACCATGATGGACTGTGATCCCTGGGAGCTGTCAACTGAAACTTAAGCTACTTTGATCAGGTATTTGGTCACAGCAGCAAGGAAAGTAACTAACACAAGTTGCAATAGCAGAATGTTGACAACCGAATAGATAGTAAGCAATGGAATTTTTTACTCACAGTTATGGAGGTAAAATGATTCAATTTAAAGTGTCAGCCAATTTGGTGTTTGGGGAAGACCCCTTTCCTGCTTCATAGCTGTTACCTGCTAACTGTTGTTCTCACATGACAGAGATGTTGGCAGACTCTCTTTTTCTAAGCGCATTGAACACAATCGCTGGAGCTCCACTATCATGACCTAATCACTTTCAAAAGACCTTGCCTCCTAATACTATCACCTTGAGATTAGTATTCCAATGCTTGAACTTTGGAGGGACACAAATATTCAGACCATAGAAAAGGGCAAAAAGACTCTGAAAAATAGCAGGGAAATTGAATGACCTTTGTTTATAGGAAAAAAATTGCATGAGAAAAAAACTGCTAAAAAGAAAAGAATAAAAGGTTAGAGGAGGAAAGAAATAATTACAACTGAGAAATATGCAGTTTATCCTTCTGAGTGTGATAGTAGAATACTGAATGCATATGATGAGGATTCCTGAGCTTCTAATAGCAATTAAAGTACAGTGTGTGGAACGACAGTACAAAAAGGAGACTGAGAAGGAAGGGAAGTTGTTAAGACAATAAGACTAACTCTGACAGCTTTTGTTCCAGGAAAGGGTTAATGTCAATGAAGTGGACCCTCAGCGGGCCAAGGTAAATTTTAATTCGTATGTTATCTCTAAAGGAGTATATGATGGCTAATTTAAACATTTTCAATAACTTAATATTAAGTTCAGTGTCATACATATGCCTCAGACTTTGATCTTTAAATTTGTTTAAATCAATTACTGAGAAAATATATGATAATCATAAACCAGTACACAGACATCTTTATATCTTTATATACACACAAACACACACACACACAATTTTCTGATATTGATCAAGAGCATGTGGTATAATGTGGTATATCATTTATATATTGCCTCCTGTCCAACAGTCAGGGATCCTGTCTGACTGCTTGTGCTCCTGACATTGGGTTTGAGAATTTGGGGCTGTCCTTATTCTGCATATGTATACATTCAATCCTCACCCAATTGTATCCATACATTTCCTCAGAGGTAAAGGATAGAAATAGGTACACTCAAGAATTTTAGAATCAAGTAAACAGATTTTATTCCAGGATATGCTGATACTTACCAATGGTATGAACTTGGTGACTTTTCTTAAAACACCTAAGCTTCTCACATGTAACATTAGCAAAATATTTCTATTGATTGTATTATATTTTATTGAAGCCAACATGACCATGGGTGCCACCAGAACAAAGACTAAATAATACCTTATTTCTCCAATGACACAGTTCAGAAAAATACATCAAATTTACTAAACACAGCAACTATATATATATATATAATATATATATTATTACTATATATATAATATATATATTATATTCCCTGACCTATAAGAAAAATTATGTATATTTTAATTATTGTATATCAGATTAATTAAAAATAATTTTATGTATACATAGCAGTACAACACATTGTAGTATGTTCTTGCTATACACAAATAAATAGTGCTCTCAGTCAAAGTTACTCGGAACAATAAGCTTTGGACAACTATTGTAAAATGGCCTCAATGAATATGGTCTATCATTGTAATAGGATTTCAGGATGTTCTGCACGTAAAACTCATTGTTCACTATATATATGTATATATATATTCCTTAATATCTTTATAGGATATTTTACATATAAGTATACTTCACACTACCTAAAATAGCACACTAATTTGTAATAATTGTCTATAATATAATCTAGTTCATTTAATCATATATACAACCTCTTTACAAACATATATTTTTAATATTTTATTTAATATTGGCAGAGAGAGAGAGAGAGAATGGGTGCAGCAGGGCTTCTATCCACTGCATACCAACTCCAGATGCATGCACCACTCTATGCACTTGGCTTTATGTAGGTACTAGGGAATCAAACCGTGGGTGTTAAGCACTGCAGGCAAGTGCCTTAACTGCTGAGCCATTCCCCAGCCCCTATAAACATCTTGATATCCATATCTTCATGTTCTCTAGGAATGTTTTTAAGGTCATTTAGCACTTTTTTCTAGCAATACCCTTTTCTTCTGTAAATTGGGATATTGCATAACACTTTATGAGTCTTCAAGACATGCTGGTATAGATTTTATGCCAATGTAGCAGTCTTATACACACAATCGTAGACTTATTCATTTGTGCTATTAAAATATTTAATATCTCTACATGATAGCTGTTTTCTGTACTTCTTAAGACTGATTATCAGAAAATTACTTATAAAGTCATTTAACACTTTGAATTGTAAAATGATACTATTTGAAATACTAGTTCTTTTTTTTTACTGATTTCATTGAGTAGATTCAGTCCAATGATTGGTAATATTTTATTTAAAATACAGTAGTTGAGAAAGAATCCATAATATACATTAATTTCTGTCTGTAATAGAGACAAATACGTATACTTGGGAGGGGTGCTTTCTTATGATTAGACACACAATAAAAAGTTAGATTCTTTATTTTTGTTGATTGTTTATTAAAGACTTTCAAGTCTTTTCATAACATGGGTTCAGTTCTCATCGTTCAGCCTCTTTAGATGAATTTAAAATATATCATGGTATTGGGGAGTTAAAAAGGAAACACACCAGGTGTTAAATACAATAGCTTTGATTGGGAGACCAATCTGGGCATCCAAGCTTCTGATGCTGTTGCCATGAAATATGGGTAACATTCTTCCTATCTGGTTCACTTCAGATCACTGGGGATATTCAGCAATAGTTACAGTTGCTAGGGACATGTTCTTGGATACGAAGGAGTGGGGTAAACTCAGCATCAAGGAATGCTCACTCCTATTGTTTTCTTTCATCAGTTCAACTTACTCTTTTCAAATATACTTTCCCATCCTCTCCTGAATACGAACCATCCCCTCCTGTAGTTGGCCTTTCATTACTTTTTATTTTTCTTAATGTACTTCCCTGACCTATGAGAAAAATATGTATGTATATTTTAATTACTGTGTATGATTAGTTAAATATAATTTTATGTATATATAGTAGTGCAATACATTGAAATATGTTCTTGCTATACACAAATAAATAGTCTCTCAGCCAGAGTTACTCGGAGCAATAAGCTCTGGACAACTACTGTATAAATGGCCTCAATGAATATGCTCTATCATGGTAATGGGATTTCAGGATGTTCTGCCACATACAGCTCATATTGTTCACTATACCATAAGCTTTATTTTCTCCACTTGTACTCTATAGGATTTGTTGTATGTAGTAGATGTATGTGTGGTGTGTGGTGCATGCATGTGGTGTGTATGCGGTCTATGCAAGTGGTATGTTTGTTGTATATGTATGTGGTGTGTATGTGGTGTATGTATGTGGTGTGTATGTGGTGCATGTATGTGGTGTGTATGTGATGTGTATGTGGTTTATGTATGTGGTGTGTATAGTGTATGTATGTGGTCTGTATGTGGTGTATGCATGTGGTGTGGATGTGATGCATGCCTGTGGTATGTATGTAGTGTATGTATGTGGTGTGGATGTGGTTGTATGTTGTATATGTATGTGGTGTGTGCCTGTGGTATATGTATGTGGTGTGTATGCATGTGGTGTGTATGCACTGTGTATGTATGTGATGTGTAAGAGGTGTATATATTTGTTGTTTATTCAGTGTATGTATGGATGTGTATGTGGTGGGTATGCGGTGTGTATGCAGTATATGTATGTGGTTTGTATGCGGTATGTATGCAGTGTATGTATGTTGTGTGTATGCAGTGCATGTATGAGATATGGATGTGGTAAATGTATGTGGTGTGTATGCGTTGTATGTATGTGGTATATATTCAGTGTATGTATGTGGTGTGTATGAGCTGTATGTATGGGTGTGTATGTGGTATATGTATTTGGTATATATGAGGTGTGTGTATGTGGTGTGCATGTGGTGTATGTATGTTGTGTGTATGTGGTATATGCATATTTTATATGCGATGTATGTATGGGTGTGTATGAGGTGTATGTGTGTGGTGTGTATGCAGTGAATGTATGTGGTGTATATATGTTCAGATGCATCTTCTCTGTGTAGGCAGAAGCCAGAGGAGAATGGCAGATGTTCCTTCTTTTCCTCCTCCTAACATTTCCTTGAGACAAAGTCTCTCACTGATTCTGAAGCTTTCCAATGTTATTGGCACCCACCAGACAGGACTGAGGTCACCGGACATGTGTGCCCACACCCAGTTCTTTATGTGGGTCCTAGGGGATCAAATTCAGGTGGTCTCTGGTCCCCTCATGCCCTCATTCTTGCACAAAAGTTCTCTTAACTATTGATCAATCTTTTATTCCCTCTATGGACTATATTATAAGTTAATATAGTTGACAATGATGTGCACAAGGTAACAGTTACATTACAGAACAGATTAAAAATATGAGGATTCAAAGAAACTTTTTTTTAAAGTACATGGTAAAGAGAAAGATGGTGGCTGAGGAGTGGGCTCAGCAGTTAAGTGCAATTCCTGCAGACACACGAGACCTGAAAGGGACTGTGACTGCCAAAGTTTGAATTTCTAGATCCAACCTTAACAACTGGGAATGGATTCATGCCTGTATCCCAAGTCCTGTGGGGGGAGTAGAAAACCAAGATTCCAATCAGTTCATATTCATTTTCATTCAAAACAACTTCATTGAGTATTTCTTGCTCTTGCATTGTAGGAAGACATTACATAATGAAAGTACAGAGATGATGAGTCTCTGCCTTTGGGACCTTTGAAGTGTGGAGTATGACACTACCATGCACATACCAACTGATGAGAGGCTACCTTTGCAGAATTTCTCCTCGCACACTAAGCACTCTTCTGCTTCTCTTATTAGTGCTGTTTCATTTTCAAGAACAAATCATCAAACTTTCATTTATATAGAACCCAAATATTGTTTCTTCTGTAAAACCGAGAAAAATCAATCTCTTCTACTAAGTATTTCTACTGTCTTTCCTTTACCCCTTGTCGTAGTCAACCACACGCCACTGGAATGAATCTCCAAACCAGGCACAGTTTTGGGAGGAAAGTATTTGTTGAAGTAACAGATCCAGGGGAAGTTCCAGAATTGCAAAAGAGGCTGCCCCCCTTTCACAGATCCAAGCAGAGAGAGGAACCCAGCACCAGCACCTCAAGCAGTAAGCACACTCAAAACTCAAACTGACAAACAGCAGGAACTCCAGACCTGAGCTCAGACTGCTCTTTGCATATGTATAGCTGGAATTTCAGAAACACCTTAGGGCCGGACCCTAGGATATGGCCAAGGTGACTCACCCTTCAGCCAGGCAGCTGGAGAAAATCTTGAATCTATTGGGAGTTATCCATTGAAACTGCCACATCCCTCCATTGTAAAAGAAAAAAAAAGGTTTATTCATTGAATCCTCATTTTCTGGCATCTAGCATATTACCTGTCACAGAGTTAGCCTTCAATAAAGAGGAAACAAAAAAAATTATCTCTTGCTAGGTGAGAATTTCAAGTTTCTTCGGAAGCTAAGAACATAGCAAGTAGCATGTTCCAGGGGAAATCATAAATGCTTCATAACCTCAGAGGCCTATGTATTCTTTAGAAGAACCTTATGCTGCTGTTAATATTCCCATTTTATAGATGAAAGTAGCAAGGTACAAATGTTAAATGACTTGTCCAAACTCTTGGGGTTTGTAAATGGCAAAATGTATTGTAGCAGCAGGGACTTGTAACAGCAGGGTGAACACCCAAAGCTTCACTCACTGTACTTCCCCCAGAGTTCATATCTCAGTGTGCCAAAGAATTGCACAAACTTAGATAGAGAGTATTTTCTTCATCACACACATTTATTTCAGATTGGAGTAAGTTTAGAGGATTTGGGGAGTAGGATAGGGGAAAGTAGCCCATACCTTAGTTAAAGGAAATGAGAAGTTACAGAGATTTCCAGCCACTAGTGTGGAGAGAGCACACGGGAGAGGTTTTATCAAAATGGAAGAATCTGTGCAGCTCAGCTGAACAAGCAGAAGAAGGAAAGATCAAGAGAAGGAAAGGTTCATGTGGGAAAGAAATCCAGCCCCTCACCACAACGATTTGGCTGTGGTGAGAGGCCCTTAGCTAACTAATGTCCTTCTGCTAGGCCAAGTGAGAAAGAGAAGAGACAGAATTTTCTTTTCAGTGAGTATTTCCTGCCCCAGGTGAGCAGAGAGACAGCAGGTTGTTTTATCTTGAACTAATCAGTTTCAGGATTAGTTTTGAACTCTAGTTAGAGATTCAAGGGGAGAGGGTCAGGTACATGGAATCTGTGGAACTTGCCTGAAGGAGTTAACTGTCACAGTATGAAGCACAGTCTAGCTCTAAAGGTAGAAGCTCTCACCATTCCATACTTCCTCTCAAAGAGGATATATATATATATATATATATATATATATATATATATATATATATATATATATAATGTATGTGTGGGGGGGAGGGTGTGTATGCGCATGTATGTATATGTATGTATATGTGTGTGTGTTTGCATGTTTCTTGGGTTTGGAAACTATTATTTCATTTTCTGCCATACTTTATTCTAACTTCACTTCCCTCCGTGCTTCAACTGGACAGAATATAAGAACCAAGTGCTAATGGAGGTATTGACATCCTGGTAAGATCATACACATCCAAAAACACAAAATTTAACAAATTTAAAAAGTTAGGTTATTATAAAGCCTCTGTATGTGCTTATTTTTAAGGCTAGAACCTGTCCACTTTACATGACCTGGAAGATAGCATTTCCATTTGACCACATGTGAATGTCTTTGGAATACCAAATTTTAAATAAACGCATAGACCAGAGGCATTCACTTACACAGAAAGGAGGCAGAAAGTGGGAAAGGCCAAGTGTTGTAGTCAGAGTTCTCTGGCACGACCTGCTGTGGAGCTTTCATCTGCTGGAAGTGTATCACTTATGATGGCTTTGTGGGGAACCACAACTGAAGGACCAATGCACATTCCCATAAAACAGATATGGGATGCAAGTCTGCAGTTTCTCCAAGCACACCCTGCAGTTTCAAATTAGCTGTTCACCACAGACCTATAGGCAATTCTAGAGGCCTGCTTCTCCACTTCTTCCCAGCAAAAGGAAATTAGACAAACATAACTGTGGGGATAAATAGTTCATTCCCTGGGATGACTCTCTGCATTGACTTACCAGAGGTACTATATTACACCTGAATATAATGAAACTTCTTAAATAAGCAAACTAGACAGTTATGGAACAATCTTGAGCTCCCATTGACTTTCAAGGTCTAAAATATTCCTTTGGATAGAAGTGGGATAAGCCTGGAGTGACATTGGCATAATTAGCTCCATTATAAAGGAGTTGGTGCATTCAAGCTCAGCAATGTGACTCACATTGTTAAAATCACATAGGCTTCAAGTGTGGGCCTGTGAAATTGATCCAATGTTCTGTCTACATCAAATCTAAATCTGGAGGCTCAACTTTTCTACAAACCTCAGAGCCATGAGAGTGGTGGGAATGCTCTTTAGCATTTGGCACTTTAACTTCTTCATTTTTAATAAAGGAAATTGGTTTCAAGACCTTTTTTGTACATCACAGTTACTGCATATGCAAGGACAAAATTGTCAATAATCATTGTGATAGTCAGGCACTGGGATGAATCTCTAAACCAAGCACAATTTTGGGAGGAAAGCATTTATTGAAATAACAGATCCAGGGGAAGTTCCATAATGGTGAAAAAAGCTGGTTCCCTTTCACAGGTCCAAGCAGAGAGAGAAACCCATCACCAACATGATACACACCAGCAAATAGTAAACTCCTCAGAGCCCAGACTGCTCTTTGCATATCAATGGCTGGAATTCCAGATCCACCCCAGACACACCTTAGTGCTGGAGCCTAGGAGGCTAGGCCAAGGAGAACCTCCTTTAACCAGGAGGATGGAGACAAATCATAAGCTTTAATAAACTCTTGAATCTATTGCGGGGCACCCCTTCAAACTACCAAAATTATCATTTTTATTTTACCTCCATCCCCTTTTTGGAAATGTGAACTGAAAATAAAAGCAAGCATGTTGATTGAGACCTGCCTTATATTGCATGACCATGACCAAGAGATTTTTAAAAATCAAGTCTATTTTCCAACATACCCAGATGAGGTGTTATTTTATTTCTTGGTTGATTTGTGGGTTTTGTCTTGTTTTCTCTACCACAGCAAGGAAGAGAATCATGAAAGTGAGACATGACACAAGAAAACGCTAGGTGGACTAATATCTATGATTGACATACTCATATCAATCATTTTTCTGCATCGATAATTATCACCAATTATATGGGGAAGTGTTTTGCCTGAGATTTTGGTGTGGCAAGTGTCTTACATAGCTTTTCTTCATATCTGGTATTTTAATGAGTTAGTAAAATGCAATGCAGTAGAATTCTTGAAGGTAGAGTGCATCAGAGCTTTTATCCTTCATTTCCTCAGTGGAAAATATAGTGATATTAGTCTTGAATAACTTGTCCCTAGTCATTTAGCATTTGTATAGCAAAAAATAAATGATATGTGATATTTCATCACATATTTGATATGTGATGAATGGGTCTGTCAATATGCAGTACGTGACTTTGTATATTTGTTTCTCTGTGTCTTGGGGTCCTCGACAGAACATGGGGAGAATGACTCTACCTAACTCCCAGGAAGATGAATGTCAAATGCAACAGCTGTGGGTAACAATAAGAACCAAAGTTTATGGGTCATGGACCATGTGCCAGGAATTCTGCTAATTGCAAAATGTGCCTCATTTAAACTTCATAATATCCCCCTAAGGAAGACATTATAACTAGTTCTAATAAACTAAGGGAAAGGTAAGCCCTGGAAGTTGAAATGTTTTGCTCAAGGTCACATAGTGGTTAAAATAATCAATTTCTGTGCTTTGATAATTTGACTCCAAGTTCATACTTTTTTTAAGAAATCACCCCTTATTCTAAGGGCCTTTTCTAATTGAGAGAGATAGTGAAAGAGAGAAAGAGGCAGACACACAGAGAGAATGGGCCTCCTGCCACTGCAAATGAACTCCAGAAATGAATGCCACCTTGTGCATCTGGCTTTAGATGGTTACTGGGGAATAGAACTCCTGTCCTTCTGCTCTACAGGCAAATGCTTTAACCATGAAGCTATCTCTCCAGCCCCTAAATTCATATTTTTACCCACTGTATTCTTTCTTCATGGCAATAGATGGTTAGCATACATGAGATGGGAGCCATTCGTTGATCCCTTTCTTTGCCTAGCCATTCTACTGCTGACAAATTGCTTTCATTAATACCTCGCTAAGTCAGCAATGTTATTTTAAGTTATAGGTCAAAATGATGTACTTGGAAAAACAGTAAGAAAACCCAGAAGCTCGGTGAGCTGGGCACTTCAGTCCAATATATAATCAAAGTAACAAAAGTGTTTGGGAACTATAATAATGTAGATAAGTGATTAAGTGCAATGGTTCTGCACCCCAACACCAAGGTAGTTTACATACTGTGCCTATTCCAATGGGAAAGGATAAGGCAGCATCTAGGAAGAGAAGGGGGCACTAAAGCTGTGCCATGGGAATAAATGTGGAGCACGATGATTCTATAAAGTAACACAGATGGAAATTGTCCTGAAAGTAGAAATTCAGAGAGCTTTCCCAAACCTTTGTCATTCTGTATCAACGAGAAAAAAGACACTGTGTAGATGGCCTGTCATTTGCAGGACATACTTTTAGAATTAGTGCAGAGAGAATTTAAAACATGGATACATAAAGATGCTACAAATAAAAACTAAACTAGCATCTTGACCTTCCTAGCAGTTACTATCATTAATAGTAATTATTATTATGGATTATTATGCTTAAATTTTTCTCTAAATTTAACTTCTTTATCTACATCCTGTCTAATATATTGAAAAAAGCAATAAGAGACATCAATTTCTCAAGTGGTTATTATATACCACAGGCTATGCAAAGTACATGATCTGTATTATTCAACAAAAACTTACTTCATGACAGGCTTTTCTAGGTACAAAGGGTTTAGCCATGACTAAACGTGTCCAAAGACCCTGTTTCTGTGAGGCACACATTCTAGTCAGAGGAGATAATATGCATAAAAGATTATAATTATTTTGAATCAAATAAAACCAAGCAACAGGACAATTATGCATGTGATGTGTGTATGTATGCACACATATGTCCACATGTGTGCAAATTTAAATAGGAAACAGGAGAGATGGAGAAGTACTTACTAAGACATTGACATTTACATAAGAAGTTGGCTACTTATTTATGTAGATTTGGGGACTAATAATGTCTCAGGAAAAAGAACAAAACAGCAAAGTGAAATGTATTACTGAGAGAAAGAGAAGATCTTTGGCATTTTTTTTTTTTTTTTTTTTTTTTTTTTTTTTTTTAGGAACAATGAGAAGCCATTGAAGTCCTAGTGGATGAGCTGGAAATGACGGTTAAGAAATGAGTGAGAGATGAGTGGACACAAAGAGAGGCTTGTAATATTTTTGATTTTTATTCTGTGTAAAGTGGAGCCATTTGGAGATTTTTGAGGAGAGGACTGAGCTAGTCTGATTTAATATTTGCCAGAATCAGACTGAAGAAAGATAGACATGGACCATCAAAGACAAAGGCACAGACATGCAATAGACAGGTCACTGTTGACCCTGTCAAGAAGTCTCAGAGTGATTGAAAAGTAGCATATATTGAATAGGTTCAATGAACATTAGATATTAACTGCATAAATTTTAAATTATTTTTTTTTTGTAAAAGAGAAGATGGAGGTTGAAGAGAAGTCAAGAAAGGTTTTCTTATTTAAACTCAAGAAGTGAGATATCATTAAATTTCCTTACAAATGAGGACTATATAAAAAATCATGCCCAGAGTCCAAAAGTAATGAAGCAGAATGACCTTCCAAGGCAGCTGTTGGAGGTGAGCATGGCACCTGGCAAGATGAATTGGACTCATGGAAATCTTCACAAATATTTGCGGAATAAGTTTGCACTTACAGCGAGGTCCTGTGATGTTTTATGAGCTGGAAATGTCATTGAACCATTCTCATCATCTTCTAACTCTCTCCCAGGTCCCTTCATTGAAAGTGAAGGTGGAGAAAACAATTTCCTAAACTCAAGCAGGACTACGATTTCAGTTGAAGTCACTGAGTTTCAGGATAGGTGCTTAAGTTTCAATGAGTGACTTGGAGAAACACAGAGCTGAGTTGATGTCATAGCAAGCACGATCCCATGTGCCAGAAAGGAAGTGTGAGGATTTGCTGTTGGCCTGCAGGAGAACTTGACCTTCTTCTACCTAGGGAATGCAGCAGTCCATCTAGATCTCTGGTCTGAATGCTTCTGCTTTCTCCCCAGCAAAGGAATTTTGCAGCAGAGCCACAGCTGTTTCACCTCTCCAGCTGCACGTCTTCAAGTAACTCAGTTGATACTCATGTAAAACACAAGCTCTGATTTGGGAATAATTGCTAGATTAGCTAATAACAAGAGGTCCCTCTTTCCTGATTCCATGACTCCTTGAATAGCTATTCTGATGGTTAAATCCATTTTAACTCCAAACAGAAGAGCAAATTCCAGCAATTAGCAAACATTTTGCAGTTCTTGACCTGCTTAGAAGAGCATGTTTCTGTTGTGTGCATTACATAAAAAGTCAATAAGTAGGCCATGCTTCATTAATTGCAGCTGCTTGCATCGGTGCCAATTTATATTTTTTTTTACCATATGCAGCAACTTAAAGCACAGCAGCTCTAAAGACAAAAATACAAATGTTTATTATATGTAGCTAAAGAGGAAAAACTAAAAATGATTATAACATTCAGTATCATATTTTTGAAGACACATCTTTATCTTCAGGAATTTCTTAAAGAAAAACAGTCAGCTAGAATTTTGTAAATATTTCCATGTGTATCCAGCCAGCCTTCTAATCATGCTTTTGCGCCAATTAGAAGTGTGTTGTTATAGTCTTTATTCCGTTAGTTAGGCATTTTAGTACCTGTATTGAGATATAATTCAAATAGATTAAATTCCCTTATTCTATAGAAACATTTCAATGACTTTTACCAAACTAATATAGTTGTGTGTAACCATCATCCAGAGCATTTTCGAACATTCTATGTCCAAGTACTCTAGCACTTGTTTGTAATATCACACTGCTCCTACCCCAGGCAACTACTGATATAATTTTTGTCTTTATATTAATGCCCTTTTTGGAGATTTCATATACAAGGAGCCCTACCATAGTAGGTCCTTTATGTCTGGTTTTTTCTCATTTAACACAATTCTTTCTAAGTTCATGCGGCAGCATGCGTTACTATATTGATCTATTGAGCTTTTTAAACTTGTTTATTTCTTTTCTCCATTTTTGATATTTTCATACAAGTATAAAATATATTTTGGTCTTACCACCCCCTTCCCAAACCAATGTCCCATGAAAACTCCTTTTCCCCCATTAATCCCAATCGGACTTTCATGTTTCTTTTCACTCATTGTGTTAAATTTGGTTTGCTTTCATGAACATGGGTGGAAGGGTATAAGCTGTGGATTGAGAAACTTACCAGTGGCTACACAACTGATGACCCTGACTCCCCACTCCTGGCAGCTATTAGCTTTCATTAGCTCCTCTGTGAGGCATAGGGACTCATGCATCCTTTCCCATCACTGACTATGCCACGGCTTAGAAATGATTTTTTGCCACCTCATAAATATCTTCATTTACTATTGGTGATTGCATGTGAATAATATGTTTATACTGCTCTTAATGGAAAACAATTGCCACAGATCAACTCTGGGAAAACAATGGGCATCCCTCACAATTCATTCCCTTGGGAATGGAGGTTTGGAGTGTTTCCAGTTGGGGGCCATAATGTACACTGCTGTGGTGAATATTGCCTTTGTGGGATGGATTGTCCTGGAAACTTTGTTGACCAGGATGTACTCTCTACCCTTGATGTTAGACTCATCCACGTGGCTTGTTGCAGTCATTGGGATAATAGCAGATGAGATGCAGCAGAAAATAGCTTTCCCAGCCATCTCTAAGGAGAAGAGCTGTCAGTGTAGCACCTACCCTTTCAGCCTGGGCCTAAATATGAAAACATGTGGAAACCAAGTCTTACTTCAGTGAAGAAACAGTGAATAATTTGGTTATTTCTGCCTTGCTTAGAAAACTTCATAATACTGTGCTCTTCCTTTTCCCCCACTCAGCTCTTTCCCAGAGTCTTCTACTTCCACAGGATTCCTTCTACCTGGAGCATTGCTCTCCCTTCACTTGCAAAACAAGTCTCCACAGAGCCTTCCTATCCCAACTTAAATACACTGACTTTGCTGAGTAACAGAATCTTTAAAAGTAGTTGAGAACAACAATTTGATTCTCTTAACCTTGTGAGGTGGCAATGTGGGCTGAGCAGTTCTTTTTCTTGATCACTTGAATCAGCAGTGCAGTTCTAGTTATGTCGAAGATCAAAGGTGTTAGATAGTTTGAGGTGTGCCTGTCTAGCCTGTAGTGATTTTCACTTGAGCCACAGGTTTATCGTAAGCTAGGCTGGATTCTTTATATAGGTTCAAGGATTCTAGTGGTATGAAAGAGAAAAACTCCAGTACACAAACACCTTTCAAGCGACTGCTTGCATTACATATTCTCATGTCTGTTAAAAAAAAAGAGGCTTGATACAGCCTTTACCTTGACCCGAGTGATTCTTGTTGCTCTAACATATGGTATATGAACTCCTTTTTAAGAGCCCTGAAATGTGGTCCAGACATCTCAGGCTATAAAGTTCTGATGTTATACATGGGGTCAAAATACAGCTGCAAATTCTTGAACACAGCACCTTCACTATGCTCCCTATTGACACAGACATGGTAACTGCAATTTAAGTGCCTAACATGTAATGCTGAGGCTAGAACAGAAAAGTTGTAATGAGAATCTCAATTCAAAAAGGGAAGGAAACTGAATATGTAGCTAAGTTGGTAGCGTGCTTGTCTAGTATCCATAAGGCTCTGGGTTCAGTCTCTAGCCTTACATAAAACCAAACATGGTCCTAAATGTCTATGATGCAGACACTCAGAGGTAGAGGCAGAAGGATTAAATATGCAAGGTCATTCTTAGTTACACGAAACTAAGGGCCAGCATGGGCTACAGTGAGACACTCTGAAAAATGTGGGGAGGCCAAAAGAACTCAATGATTGATAGAAATGATACAATATAGCCTTGCATTTGCTGCTCATTCAGTGATTGCCAGGACTACAACTTCAAACTATCCATTCACCTAGGATCTGTGTGCTTCTCCTTCAATAGACTTGTCACAATTGTCCAATTTCTGTAGGAAAAATTAGTGCAATGATTTTTTTTTCCCAGTCTGCTGTGTTCCAAGAATAGAGAGGGGAGGATTAGAAGGGTTTTGGAGAAAAGTCTCCCTTTTTTGGGCTTTTTTTGGTTTTTTGAGGTAGGGTCTCACTCTAGCCCAGGCTGACCTGGAATTCACTATGTAGTCTCCAGCTGGCCTTGAACTCATGGTGATCCTCTTACCTCTGCCTCCCAAGTGCTGGGATTAAAGGTATGCGCCACCACACCTGGCTTCTTTTTGGGCTTTCTATGTGTCATATTACATACACTTTATTAGTCTAAATCCCCACCTACATTTCTTTTTGCAATAACCTTCTGGAAGTATAATTATTCCTGGTTGTTTTGAGATGATGCCTCCATAAGGAATACAACATTAAGATTTCTAGAAGCAATTCTGTCTAGCTGCGAGGGTCTGTTAAGTATAACTTGAAAATTTTTAGTGATCTTAATGAAGAGTCACATAGCCAAACTCTTCACTTATTTTTTAATCTGTGGCTATTTTTTTTACTTAAAAATTCTCATTGATCTCTAGAAAGATGACAACTGTAAAAGCCTTATTTTATACCCCAGAAAGTCATAGTTATATTACAAATCCTCTGAATTCTGCTTACAAGGAGAACAGTACTCACTTCTCTCTTCACACATCCCTGCCTTTCTATCTTATCTTAGACAGCTGACTAAAGCCACTCAACACTCCCAGCATTCCTCCTGGTAATCTCCTCCCAGAGAGCCACACATACATTTGGCATATATCTTCTCTTCCAGCTAACTCAGATGACAGTTTGGCATAGCTAGAAACCCACATCAACTGTGTTACCACTTACAAAGGCAGTTTTCTTAGCACATCTCCAGACTACAAAGATTTGATTCTCCTTTTGATAAGAAATTAACAGATTTCTTGACACATTTCCATCCATCATTCTTATTCTCATTCCATTCTGCTCCACTCCTGCCTACCCCATCCCATCTCATTCCATTCCGCCTCCCCCCAAAGAATACCAATTCCTATTTGATGTTCTTGTGTGAGAACAGCCTATTTCTAGGTTTCTAGGCATTGACCTTTATTTCATGGAAAAATTCCTACCCCAAAGAAATAGTGACTTTGTTCATTACCTGGTACTTTTGCTCAGTAACTTGGGCAATACCTGTGCTGTATTACTGTCCCAGAGAATATGCACACTGGCACATGTTCACCTGATATACAACACCAACACCAAAGAAATGATCCCGTCCAAGCCCAGTTTGGTAAACCAATGTGTTCATTGGATTACTTACAGGAGTGTGCTATCCATTTGTCTCTCTTGCTACATGGCTGATACTCTAACCTTTGTCTGTGAGAAATGAAATGAACTTGGAGTTCACGAGCAGCCTCAGCCAAACACTCGTAAAGCTAGCTGTCTTGTGTAACTGAGGACCAGTGACCAAGAACACCTGGGATCCCTATCACAGGATGTCAATTTCACCTAATCCAAACTTGCTTAGTCTCTTCTGCAAGCTCGATAGGAGCATAAAGCTTTTGGATTGACAATTTTCATGGAAGGTAACTTCTGTATTGTGTCAACTTCAAAGTTCTTCAACAGGAAGAGTTGTGCTAACACGTTAGAATACCAGTCTCTGGGTGAGTGCATATGTCTGCATTCAGCTTGATAGGATGCTATAGGGAAACATTATTATCCTCATAATGCAGATAGAGAAATTCCCAGTCAGAGGGGTTAAAGGATAGTTAGATGGCAGAAAGCGTGATGGAACACTTTTATTCACTGGCCTTTTTTTTCTGAATTCTCATTACAAGCAGACTTGGAGTCAGGCCTGTGCTTGAAGACACTGATGCCGCTTTCCGAACTGGAGCTCTCTCTGCTTGGGCAGTCTTGCTTCTTGGAATGGGGAGACACTGGGGTTTGTCTATGTGCTGTTCCCCCATCCCATCTCCTCCATCCTTCCATCCCAGCTTCTCCCACTCTTCTCTCCGCCCCTGTGGCATCAAACCCTCACCTCTATGACCCAGACAAGAGTTCTTTCTGGAACATCTCCCTTGGAAGGATAACAAAAGTGTTTTCACTGGAGCTATTGTCATGGGATCAAAGCGCAGCTCAGGAAATGGGGTCCTCCAAAAGCTGTTTATCTAAAATCTCTTATTTCACCAGTTGGAGAATTTTAAGAGAACATTCTGCGCCTTCCTTCCCAAGGGCAAATCTTTGGGTTACCTGAGTGCAGGAGCCAGGCAGAGGCCACACATACTTTCTGCAGTCAAAGCAAACACAGTCCCCTGCAGGACACTCCCTCTCTTTGTTGTCCTGTGCCTCCCCAGCTCCAGCTTGCTCAGGAGGCCCCTAGGCCGTCCTGATCTACTCTCTCACAGGAAGTCTGAGTGATCCTAGGCAGAGACTGTTGAAAGACAAAAAAGGCTCCAAATCCAGGCTTAGGTGGGAGTGTTTTTTATTACTGACAGAAAACAGAATTCCCTTTCTGGGTTATTCAGATGAACTCAGAATAAATATTTATTCTTTAAGCTAATAGGTCTGTTTTGAGGAAATCTGTGACTCCCAGACAACCAGGCTGATGGATAGTTTCTTGCTTCCCCACTTGGAGGAGGACTGGGCAGAGCTATTTGGCACAGAGAGCCCTTTTCCTGTGGCCTGCCTGTCACAGGGTATGAGGCATAACACCCTTCTTTGTGCCAGAACAGGGTGGGTGTGAGGGGAGGCCTTGCTAGGACCTCCCAGCTCTACCACTCTGAAATGATTTAATAGTCATATCGTCAGTGTTCCCAGAGCAAACAGCCACCCACCTCTGAGGAGGAGAAAGATGGATGGCTGGACCTGCAATTCCAGCCCTCGCCTTGTGTTTCAAAGCAGTACTTTATTGATTGAAGTTTTTAGGAGTGCAGAATTCATGCCACGGACACTCCCAACGCACACAGCCACACACCAAGGAGAATTTACATGCACGGATAATGTGAAGGACACATATGGACACATAACATGGAGAGAGTTTAGAGGGTGGAGACTTTTTCGTATTCATTTTTGCTTTCTCACATTGCCTAGCATTCCTGGCACAGAGGAGTTATTAGCGCATATTTTTTCAATGAATACATGAATAATTATAATTATAACCATTAAGTTAGCACTTAATAAGTGCCAGGCATTGAAAGAAATGTTTCATAAACCATTCTCTTTTTAACTTTCAGAACTGACCAATCATTTAGATACTGTTATTTTCCCATTTCACAGATAAGGAGAATGAGGTTTGGTAATGTGTCTTAATCAAGGGTACACTGATGGTTTGTGGTAGCAAATGACATCTGACTCCATAGTGAATGCTCATCCAGTCAAAGAATAAGCTAAAATATGTCTGCAGATGTCATACCAAAAGCATCAGTGTTATTGGCAAGGTCTTTGTAGGCTGGAGAGTAGAGTGTCCCTGTCTTAGACTTTTCTTTCTGCCTTTTCTTTTCATCACTGGTTATTAGACACTTAAATGAGATCTTAAGTTCAGAGTGAAGATGGACATTTCCAAATGACTGCAGAAAAGCATGTTGGTCTTTAAGGGTAGCACAGACACTTTATTAAAGAACTAATTGACAAACCATTTCCCTTCCCTTCCCTTCCTCCCCTTCATTCTTTCCTTTTTTCTTTCCTTCCTTCCATCCCTTTCCACTTTCTTTCTTTTGCTGTTCCCCTCTCCATCCTTCTATCTCTTCCTTCTTCATTTGTCCCCCAAAGTAAAGAATACTGATGCACAATTCCTAATGCTCCTGCCACCATCTCCTGGATGCTGGGACTGCAGGTATGTGCCACCACACCCAGTGTTGTATTGCTTTCTGTCACTACCATAAAAAGTATCAATGATTTAGCAGTTTTCAACAATGCTCACATATTGGATTTTATAGGCAAGTTTCAGGAATCTTGAGGCTAAGATTCGGATGCACGTCAGCTGGACTCTTATTTGGAAACACTGGGAAAGTTGGTGGTACCAGGTTGGAAGATCTGATGCTCAACATGGCCCTCACCAGACAACAAACCTGCCAACATCTTGATCCTGTACTTTCTAGCATCGAGTACTGTGAGAAATAAATCTGTGTGGTTACTAACTTATCTATTGTCAAGTATTTTATTATAGTCACACTAAGAGCTTGAGACATTGGCTGTTAGCCAGCAACCGTTCTTGGCTCTGAGAAGGCACCCACATTCCTTTCTATGTGTCCCCTTGCATCTTTAATCTTTCTCAGACTTTGAATTTCTTCAACTTTTTCCTGCCTTCATGCTCTGTAACTAGCTAGAGAAATTTCATCTTTTAAAAGGATCCCCGTGATTCGATTATGGTGATCTGGACACTCTTGTTTAGATAAGGGTCAATTGTGCCATGTAAATTAGCACAACTACTGGAGGAATTCAATTCCTCCTGAACATTAGGGAATTGGACCTTAGAGCCCTACCTAGAGACTTGATTGTAACTGATGTGCAGAGAGGCAAGAGGAGTAATGAAGAGCCACCTTGGTAGTAGCTCATTGTGATAAAGAATTGTATGAGGCGCACGGGAAGAAATGCATCAGTACTTTAGAAATGAGGCAAAAGGGGAAATCAGGTGACATTAAACACATCCTGGATGGATGCATCTGACAGCTATTCGAAGTGCACTGTCATGTTATATGGGGAAGAAAAACCCCTGAGGAGGGCCCCCAGGGAAATGGGGACCCAGGAAGAGAGGATGTAAGACTATAACCTATGGAAAAAGAAATAAAATCCAAAGACATTGCCTCCCTCAACAACAGTACCACACACAGAAAAAACTGGCTACTTCTTGTACAATTCATAACCCCCTACCCCATGGTCTGATCTAGCAAGCCCACTAAGGAAGGCCCCCGCAGGTTGGGGATAAGGTGGAGAAAAATGGGGGAACCACCACAAGACTTGCTCATAGAATATATCTAATTATTAGTAATAAATAAATTAAAAACTACAAATAAAATAATAAATTTTTAAAAACCACGACATGGGGCAAGGTCAGTAAAGGTCATCTTAGTGGGATAGACAGAGCCTGAGGATCAAAGTGAGGTCTGGTGTAGATACACCAATAGAACTGATGAAGGCTGTGACCTTGGCTTTCTCAGTGTTTATTTACAAAATAAGCTTGACAGCTGCCCAGAGTCATTAAACGATTATCACATGACCTAATGGTATACAAATATCCTTGTAATTGGCTACAGTCATCTAAGATATTGTTGTCATGTAATATTTGTATTTTATTCTTAAAGATTCCAGGAATACGCCCTTGTCAGTGGAGAAGTTTTTGTCATCATAGGTCAAGGTTTGTGTTGACCACAAGTGACTCTTTATTCTTTCTTTATCATAGTCTTTGTTTTCCTTCCCAAGTGTGAAGTCAAGAAGATTTAATGTCCTTGAAAGGGAACGTTAGAGACAGCAGAGGGCATTATCATGCAGACTGCGGGGAAGAAGAGAGACTAGAAGGAGAGAGGAGAGGGTTGGAGCAAGATCCAAAGCAAGGCAGGGCAGGAAAGGCCAGGGAGATCAGGTCCTGTGGACCTCTGTGGGAGGACAAAAGCTGTGTGACAGAAGAACTCATGGCAAAGGTGACAGAGGGAGCAGCTGCTTTGGGAAAATGAAGGGAAATTGAGTCGATACGTGTGAAAGGATTATCAAGAAATACTTAGACCTGGACTAAGATCGGAAATCATACATTTATTATGAAGTCAATTAGCACAATTATGAAATTTCCCTTTAATAGATCACATCTGGGGAACAGAAGCAAGAAATTCTCAGTGTGTGTTCACACGAAGCTCAGAAAAAAGCAAATGTTTATTGAGCATCAGTGATGCATTCGTTCACCCATTAGGAAAATATTTACTGAATGCCTACTATGTGCCAGGCACTGTTTCAGGCATTGGGAATGGCAGAGCAACTTCTGACAATTTTGTGACAAGTAACAGAACACTAAAAAGGCAAATTTTACACCACAAATACATAATTAATGAGAATGAAGAATATAAGTAATACAAATGCATGTAAATTATAATATCCATTTGGATATTAATGTATTTGCAAACATAGATGTACAATTATATGCATTCGCTTGTATATAAATGTTGATTATATATGCATACTTTCATCATATGCCATCTTTATAAATCATTGAATTATCATGCTCATTTGTGAAACATTGTTCCCTATAATTTTACAGATGAGGCCCAAAGAGACTAGAGGTCTTTCTCAACATCACACACATGTAAAGCTCAGAGCCAAACGCTGAAGGGAACTCTCTACCATAGCCAGTTCCTGTATCACTTTTTCAGAGTTCTGAATGAACCAGGAAGGACCCACTGAAAGGAACAGAAGGGGATGAATGTCCTGCCTTGCTATTAGGGCAAGGAAGTCAAGAGTTTCCAAGCTTTGCTCTGAGAATTTCCAGACTTCTAGGAGATGGTGGGCAATGTGGTGCTAGCTGCTAACTCGAGGTGGCATTGGCTTTTTCCTTGATGACAGGCATTCTTGTATTCCTACTTTAGTTTCTGGAGTTTATCGCAATGGGTGCATTATAGACCCTCTCTATGGTGAATGGAACTGATTAATTCACAAGAGAGAACACACTTACCAGATGGTAAGTGCTTCATAAACGTTGTTTGTTGTGGATATGGTTGGCGCTTCCTTCTTCCAAGACTGTTTATGACTCAAAGATTCAGACACCCTCTAGTTCCCAGGAGGGAGAATGCTAGGTGGTTTATTTACTTTTAAGATGGACAATTTCCTAGGTTCTGATTGAACACAATTAGTGAAAAGAGCATCCTTTGTTGATAATAACACTTTGACAAGGTGCTTGATGGATGCACTGAGGTTCGTCTGCAGAGCTGAAAGCAGCCTCGCTCCTCTGGCTGGAGAGGAGAGCAGTGTTATTTCTTTGCCTTCAAAGACCTTGTGTTAAAACTCCAACTCGGCAGCAACTTAGTCAGCACACCGGGCCAGGGACTGGGTGGTTGAGGGAACAAACAGAATGGTTTATTTATAAGCCACTTTCCCAACCGGAATCTCAGGAAAGTTGCTGTTCTCAGAAATAAATAAAGGTCAAGATGCCTTAATTCATATTCAGCAGGATGTCTGGGGACATCTCTTTTATGATGGTCAGGAATGGACATTCTGTTGCTATGTATGTTGGTGTTAAAAATGTTTAAGATGATGGGTATGAAATTACCCTGATACAGTTTTGTTCAGCATGCACCTGAAAAACACTGTACTGTCTCCATCAATATATGTAATCGTGTGTGAATCAAAAATTTAAAGAAAATCTTGAATGAAAATTCTTGGGGGATAATTGTCATGTAGAACTTTTTTCTTAGCAATTTTCTTATCCATGGTTACTGTTATAATTAAAAGTCTAACTCAGGCTGGAGAGATGGCTCAGTGGTTAAGGCACTTGCCTCCAGTGCTGAAGGCCCCAGGTTCAATTCCCCAGGACCCACATAAGCCAGAGCCACAAGGTGGTGACCCTGGTTCTCTCTCTCTCTCTCTCTCTCTCTCTCTCTCTCTCTCTCTCTCTCTCTCTCTCTCTCTCTATCTGCTTGAAAATAAATAAAAAATATTTAATAAAAATTATTTTTAAAAAAGTCTAACTCTACTGACTGCTGCAGAGCACCACAGGTGTACCCTGCACCTAACTCTCTGTCCACCCCATTCCATCCTTCCCTGCCCACAGGAAATCTGTACGCCCCATAATCACAATTCTGACCATCTAGGTTCCTTTCTCATGAAGCCAAACATGTAAAATGAAGATGGGCCATTTATTGATTGCTTAGAACATGCTGGACATTTTCCATCACTTATTTTGTCTATTTTGTTTAAACGCATACCTCATTGTGTAAAACTTCAGACTTGTGATGTGCTTCAGGCAAAGTAGAGACCAAGACAGGCTGATGAATATGATCTGCAGGACCATCTTAATTGCCTGTTTCAGGATCCTACTGATGAACGTTAATCAAATTTCCAAGAACTTAGGAGAGAATTCTGGTTTAAAATCTAGGCTTGTCTGATTTCACAGCTTATATCCTAATTTTCAACTCTGGCTCTACATGATATTTGAGGAAGGAACCTCAAACAAGTCTGTGTCCCTAGGTATCCTCAGGCCTTCAGAAAGACCATGCTTCATGTACTGGTCTTACTGCATCAACTCTTAACCATCCTTGATCTGTTATTCTATCCAGCGCCTTCACGGAAAAGCCAGGACAGAAGATCTCTGTGACAAACTCTCCTCTGTGACCCAAAGGACACAATCTCACCTAAAGCTCATGTTTTGATGCAAACAAGTGTGTATGTCATATTGTTAGGTTGCCAGAGTTTTAGTTATGTTTTTATGTTATCTTATAAGAGTCTTGGAAATGTTTTTTAACCAAATCATGTTAAATTTGATACTAATACATTTAAACTTTCAGTTTTTCCCTCGTATCTGGAGTGAATGGGTACATTGATCAGAAAATCAACATTCCATGTTTAGAAAGATTTACAACTCAGCCAATGGTTTGGACTAGTCTGAAGGGGCAAACGGCCTAGTGAGTGCCTATGCAGGGCCTGAGCTGGAGCCTTCAAGAATTCCTTCCTCTTGTGGGCATGACTCCCAGACATCCCTAATTCTGGGAACAAAAGCATCTGTGAACACTGGGAGCACATGTGTATCCCCAGATCCCAATGTGAAAATGTACACACCCACTCCATGGAACTTTTCCACACCCAGAGTTGTGAACTAGAATCAAAAGAGGGGCAGGAATAATGATGTGGAGAAAAAACACAGTTGAACCAGCATTGTGTGGTTTTTAGCATGGATTTTATCTTATTTGCTACTGAAAGACAAGGGGGGAGAGCTGTCCTACAGCAATATCTTGGAGGACATTTCTGGCACATCGATTTAGAAATCATCAAATAGAATCCCAAATGCCAAGGCCTGAAAACCTATCTCTACTGTTCTTTCCTTCCCTTTTAATGCTGGCAGAATCGTAAACTGAGATAACGCCAAGGTATTTTTAGCTGTGAGTATTGATATTTTTGTCCTTGGAAGAGACTGTATTCCATTATATACCAAAAACAACAAATGAAAAAAAAAGGCTGTGGCAAAGTCTCATTTGAAGCACAGCATAGTGATACTAAAATAATAACATATTAGGAAGTGTCTCAAGTTACAATACTTTGATATTCTGGCATTAAAAAAAAAAACCTCTCTCATGAATGTTTTTCAGTCTTAATTATGCCTGCCAATCAGTGTCTTATAACAAATCCATTGGGTAAATGGAAAATTTAAGATGCAGTGCACCTGCATGCTAGCAAAATACTGAACAGTACAGGAGAGGAATGGTCAAGCTTAACAACCACCACTGGCAAAATATCAGAAAAAGCTCACAAGTAATTCCACTGCAGGATGTGGTAGCATTAATATTTCTTGTCTCCAGTGACAACATTATTGTCCATGAACTGAAGTGGCTTTCTTGGTTTTTATCTGTGCAGTCCTTGGGACTATGATTTCTGACCTGGCTGGTTCTGTTACAGGTAGTGAATACTGACATCTTCTCCTTGTTCCTAACGACTACAGCCTCCAACAAAACTCTGTTCACATCATAGACTTCCCTTTCCATTAGTGCCTTTTAGTAGAGGGGGAGTATATTCTTCATGAGTTCCTGCTTGGACCTGTAAAACAGGCTTACATTTTTTCTCATGGAAATGACTTTGATCCTTCTCTTTACTCATACTCTCATTTCTCCCAAGAAGAGAAAGAGGGTGAAGAGTGGATTAGTCAGGGTTCTACAGAGAAATCAAACCATTAGAATGAAATCATGTATATATCAAAAGAGATTTATTAGTTTGGCTCACATGATACAGGCTTAGCAGTCCAATAATGGCTATCTGTAGGTTGAAGAAACTGAGAACGCAGTAGCTGCTCAGTCCATGAGGCTGGATGCTCTTAACTGTCCCAATCTGTCCCTGAAGGCCTGGGGAATTCCTGAAGAGCCATTGGTCATTAAGTCCACATTGGAAAGCTGAAGAGGCTTGGTTCTGATGCCCACAAAGGAAGACAGCTACAGGGTAGATATACTTACAAGCAAGTAGCAGGGACGGTGTGGTGGTTTGAATATAAAATATCCTTGAGAGTTTCATTAGTTTGAATGATGGAGCTGTTTGAAAAGGCTGTGGAGGTTTTAGAAGGTTGAGCGTTGCTGGGGAAGTAAGTTTGGCATTGGATGTATGCCTCAGTTTGTTCTAGCCCAGCTGTGTGTGTTGCAACCAGGTCCCGCTTTCTAATGTTTCCATGCTGATATGAAGATATAACACCAGCTGTCTGCTCCAGCCTTCTTTTCCCACCAAGATAGATTCCCCTTGAAACCGTAAGCTGAAATCAACCCTTTCCTGGCATCAGCTGCTTTGGGTCAGGCATTTTACCCATCAACAGGAAAGTAACTGACACATGCATCCAGGCAAAAAGGGCACTGCTTTTTCCTGGAACTTCTCTTTATACAGGCTGACATCAGAAAGGCTGCCCACTCCAGGGTGAGGCTTTATACCCTCTGCCAATCCTTCCTGGAAATTCCCTCACAGGCTTGCCTGAGAAGCATGACTCTTATAGAATTCCTGTTCCAATCAAGTTGGAAAGAGAGTTTAACTATCACAAAGGGTTGTTTAAAAGTTCCTGAAACTGGTGAAGTATTAAGTATGCATTACCTAGATTTTTTTCCTCCCTTGTTTTTCAGGATATTTTATTATTAAAATTCATACTTTATCAATCCCTACATGCACTCATCTAGCCTATGATGAGAATGAGTTTCACAGTCTCTAGATTTCTCATTGTCTAAGAAACTATTTAGAAACTTTGACTCTAGCAACAGCTCAAGACCTAGTGTACAACTGAGTCTTATTGACAGTTTACAGGTAAGCTTGATGTCCGTCTTCCTAACTTCTGAATCAATCTCTACTATAAAACCACATTGAATTATTACAGTGGCTTTTACAACACTGCCTCCTCTAGTTTAAGCATGAGGTTCTGGGAAGTTAGAGATTTGCTCAAGGTCACACAATTGTGAAGGTTACAGTCAAGATTTAAACATGTCTACTGGACCATTGTTTAGTCTTCTATCATTTCACAGAGGACTTAGCTCCTGGTAAGAGTGGGGCAGTGGAAGGAATTCTAAAAGGGAATCAGCTGATACTGATGAGAGGGAATCAGATAGCATTAATCCAAAGAAGCAAAAGAGCATGAAGACAGAATGGAGAGAATCCACCTGCAAAAAAAAAATGTAGGAAGGACATCAAGAGACTGCCCATGGAGAAGGATACCCAGCTAATTGGGGACAGGGAAAAGGGAAATTGGGGAACTGGGTACACCAACACATTATTTGCTCATTCAATATATGTAAATATGGATAATAAAGATATATTTTATTAAAAAGGTAACAAATTAAGAGCCAATAATAAAACTTGAAAACAACAACACCAAAGAGTTTGAAAAGTTACTGCTGATCTTCCAGACTATTGAAGAGGAAGGACATGTGGGTGGAGGGAACTGTTCGGTTTCTGTCC
>PVHP010011911.1:0-44158 GCA_004024765.1 Zapus hudsonius
TGTAGCGAGCCTGCTGTGAGGTGTGTTGTCAAAGTGAGACAGGACTCACCTAGCCAAGGCCTGCCTGCCCAGTCCACTCCTCAGACCTTTGCTGCCATTGTCACTGAGCGGGAGCTAGACAAGCGTTGGGGATTGTGATGGACACTTTTATGCGTCAATTCAACTGGGCCACAGTTACCCAGACCGTTGGCCCAGCATTATTCTAGATGTGTCTCTGAAGGCCCCTCTGGGGGAGATTAGGATGTGGACAGAAAGAATAAAGCAAACAGAGGGGATTAAGGCTGCAGCTCCTGCCTGGGAGACTTGTAATGGCCTCCCCTGAGGCAGCTGCGGCAGAAGACAGTGCTGTCTGCTCAGTACCCACCACGCTCTGTGGTACCTCCGACTAGACACAGTGCCCACCCACCCTGTGAGACAGATTCCAGCCTATTGGCAAAGGTGAGGTGTGAGGAGCGACCCAAGAAGAAGAGGTGTCTTACACTCCAGAAGACTGAAGTTTCTAGTGTTCAGAGGCAGAGGGAGCCAGGGAACCTATGTGGAGCAGATAGGAAGAGGGTGCAAAACGTTAGCAAGCGCAGAAAGTTGGGTCAGGTCAAATTTATTGACGCAGGCTCACAAAACAAGGTTCTACAGTTAATGCTACGGGAGTGTCAAGAGTCAGAAAGGGCCATGTTTATTTGTCTGGTTGTCTGACACATATACTAAAAGGTGACACACAGGAAGCAAGCTAGAAATGCGAGGCCGGTCTTGGTGTGATGGAGGTGAGACTCAAAGGCCAAGGTGAACAGCTTGCTGGAATCTGTCCTTCCAAACCTGCTCACAGCCTGGGAGGGACCAGAAGACACACTTGCGACGGTGAGTCTAACTCGACAGGCCTGAGACAGGCCTGAAGCACTCCTCCGGGTGTGTCTAAGCGGGTGTTTCCAGAGAGCTGTAACTGAGCAGAGAAGACCCACCGAAGCCCTGGGACTGAATCAAAGGAGAAAGAAAACCTTTCTGCTTCCTGGCTGTGGATGCAACGTACCAGCTACCCGATGCTCCTGCCCCCCGTGCTGCTCCCTCAAGCTGGGAACCCAAACAGCCTTCTTTCCTTGAGGTGCTCTTGTCAGGCACTTTGGTCTCAGCAATGAGAAATAAATGAAAGTGGGAGCCTCGGGATCCTTGAAGCCCATGCATTGCTCTTCTGGGTGGGACAGACCCCCCCAGTGGGACCCACAGTCCCTGAGTGGGGGAACCTGAGCACATGGGAGTTACTGAACATTGGCTGGAGTGACCGTGGAGGCTAAGGGCTGCAGGCTCTGATAACAGATGAAAGCAAGCAGTCAGACTGGCACAGGCTGATGGTGTGGGTTTATAATTGGGTTTCTGGAACTGAAATGGACATAAAACCTACTAGTCTCTTACTTGACATGTTTTTATATTATTAATAGGTAGAAACTTTGTATGAACAAGTCATGTGTTGGTACCATCCTTTCCCTCCTCCGCCCCGGTTCCTTTGAGTGTCCTCCTCGGTGGGATTGCTGCTATGCTCCATGGGACTGAAGGCTAAGTGCTGTGTGAGCAGCAGTCATGGTGGGGAGGTAGGGGGTGCAGGCAATGCCTCTGGATATTGCTCCGCCATGGCTCTTACAATCTTTCTGCCCCCTTTTTGCAAAGTTCCCTGAACCCTTATGGGTGACCTTACTTGACGTGTTTAACAGAAAATTGAGCAAAAAGTCCAACATGAATCATAAAAGTAGTCATGGCTTCTCAGTTCAGGTGGGGCCGGGTCCACTTGAGGTAGGAATGATCCCCCTGTATTGCTAAAATACACATTTAACTTTTCCCGGCCTCCTGTAACAGGACCCCTGCCCTTTGCCAGTGTAAACGTGCACTGAAGAAAGGGAAACAGCAAGACCTTTCAGGCCCTATGGAACACTAGCTTTGAGCCAACACTGGTGCCAGGAGACTTAAAATGTCACTGTGGTCCACCATAGCGGGAAGGGGCTTATGGAGATCAGGTGAGGCTTAAGGTGTATCTAAGTTCGTCCCATAGAGGGGGTAGAAGGCCCTGTGTGGTTATTTACTCAGTCTCAGAATGCATATTGGGATAGACATATTTAGCACCTGAAGGAACCCTCCTGTTGGCGTTTGGACCTGAGCAGTGAGCACTGACTGCTATGGTAGTGGAAGCCATTGGAGCGATCTCTGTCCAGGAAAATCATCAACAAAAGCGCCGCCTCATTCCTGCAGAGAAGGAGGAGACCGCTGCTGAGGTCAAGAACGTTCAGGAAGCAGAGGTACTGAAGCTCATCACTTTCCCAGTCAGCTGAATGGTCTGCTCTGCAGAGAGGGCAGATGCATCAGAGTGACAGTGGGTTATCCTAAGCCATCAGATGCCAGTTAATGAACAAGGAAATATGTCTCCTGTACCTGGCCTGTAGACATTGATCTAGAAATGGCATTTTATCTTCACACCTCTCAATAAAGACAACCAGAAGCATTTTTTGAGGGGAGGAGGTATGACTAAGAGTACTCCTTCACAGTCCTAGGTAAGGACAGCTCAACTGTCCAGCTCTGTGTGTCAATTGAAGCTAAAAGCCGTGCTGGTGTTTTCCTTCCAGAATTTATCACACTGGTCCACTGTACTGATGACTTAGGCTGACTGGCTCTTTTGGATAACAATTAAGGACTATCTAGACTTACAGGTCAAACATTAGCATGACAGAAGTAAATCAGTCCAAATAAACAAACAAAATTCTCCCTTTCACCTCCGTGAAATTGGAGTGTACTGAAAATCCCTTCTAAAATGAAGCATAAATTGTTAATTTGCCCCACCTCAAAAACACAAACAAACAAAAATGAAACAAACAAGCAAACAAAATAAACAATGCCCTGAAGACCTCATTGGACATTACAGGTAACGCATCGTTACTTTCGTGTGTTACTCGGAGACCCATAAATGAGTGGTTATGAATGCGTCCCAGACAGAAGGCTCTGAAACAGGCCTAGGCTGCCATGCCAGAGACTGTGCCACTTGGCCCGTAGGCTCCAGCAGCTCTGGTTTTTAATAAGCTGATTGGGACCCTCTGCTGTCCCCATGGGTGAATCACAACAGCATATACCCTTGGGATTTGGGAGCAAGGCCTTCCATCATCTGCTGATATCAACTCTCTTTTGAGACACAGTTCTTGGCCTGTTACTAAGTTAACTATTGAAAGCTGAGCTCTCGTGCCGAGTTGAATTGATGTGATCTACATGCACAGCCACTGTTGGTCATTACCGTAAGTTGTGTACACACAATGACCCGAAGTTAGTGGAACTAGAGGGCATTATGTTAATTGAAATAAACCAAAAATAGAAAGACATACACTGCCTGTTCTCTCTCATCTGTGGAAGCAAAAAAGGCAAAACCGTTCATCTCAAAGTGTAAGGGAATAGACTAGTGACTTCTAGGGAAGATAAGAGGGAGATAGGAACAGGAGGTTGAGAAGACCTATCAAAATAGGGAGCCAGGGAGACGCCTGAGTCAATAAGCACGAGTACTTGACTTCAGATCCCTAGCACTCACATACGATAAGGTGCAGTGCTGGGGACATGAAGAAGCAGGATCCCTAGCGCTGGCTGGCTGGTTTGTTTACCCAATCACTGAGGTCCAGGTTCAGTGAGAAATCCTGTCTCAAAAAAAGAAGGTAGAGAACAATTGAGAAAACACACAACATGAATGCACATACAACATTTGTGCACATACACACGTGAACATGTTTATGCACCTCACACGCACAGCAAATAAATAGGAGACATAAATTTCAGCATTCTGTTGCACAGCAACGGACTACAGTTTACAAGAATATTATTTATGAAAAGCTCAAAGGCAGGAGCTCAGTCCCCAAACATAATGCAATGGTAAGGAGGAGATAGAAGTACTGACGACATAGAATCCATCATTACACATCGGTTCATGTATCGGAGTGGCAGTGCTCCATTAATGTGTGACAATTTTACATGTAATTTGAAAAGCAACAAAGTTAAATGAAGAAGTTCAAGGTGCCCAATAGCTCCCACCTTTGCTATGCTGCCTTCTGTCTAGACTACCTACGGCTCATGAGGAACCCCTACAATCAATCAACTGACAGGAAGAATAGGGTTGGGCCTGGTGTGCAGATGGGTCTGTAGGACGTGTAGATGCCACCAAATGTGAGTAACTGCAGCACGTCAAGCCTTTTTGGATCTCTCTCTAAAGGGCAGTGGTGAAGAGAGGGCCTTCCGGTGAGCAAATCTGTAAGCACTTATCTTGCACGGAGAGATGCCTAGATGTGTGATGATACACTCGTGAATGCAAGGAACTCCCAACGCAGTCTGTGTCTCTGTAAGGCAACTCACAGTGGAAACTGACTAGTCAGAGAGAAAGAGGGAGGACTTGGGAGCACCAGGATTCACTCTGATTCTTCAGGGCAGTGAGAAGACTCTGGGTCATTTCATGTTGAATGTGCTCTGTTGCTGACCAGGCTCTTCTACAGAAATGCCAACTCCTCCTGAGAGAGTTACTGCAACTCTAGCCAACAGACTACACAAGTTGCACAAAGGAATCAAGCTAGAAACCACTTGTAAATGCAGACAGTGATGCAGAAAAATCTCACAGAGGCATCTGCCATATGCGTTATGTATGTCCACACGAAGCTAGCTGCAGAGCAATCTGGGTTAAATTGTATAGCTGTCTTCCAATTGTGATATTTACAAAAGATCTCAAAATATTTTTAAATTATTAGAATAAGGATACAATTAAACATAAGGGGCTGGAGAGATGCTTCAGCAGATAAGGAGTTCGCCTGCAAAGCCAAATGATCTGGGTTCGATTCCCAGGTACGCATGCCAAGCCAGATGCACACAGTGGCACATGCATCTTGAGTTCATTTGCGGTGGCTGGAGGCCCTGGCTGCCCCAGTCCTTCTTTGTCTCTCTTCTCTGTCCTTCTCTCTCTGTTTACAAATAGATAAATATTTTTAAAAGTAATCATTTTAACCAAGAAATCAATTATTAACATTTTAACATATTCCCTCTGGGAATTATTCATGTATACATAGGTTACTTTTCAACATGACTATGAAAAAAATTATATATAAAGTTTTATGTCTGCTTTGTTTAACATTATAATCATACACAGAGACATATATCTACATATCTACATATATACATATATAACCATTTTCTTGTATTATTAATCATTGCAAACAAATTTTAAATAACCAAATAGTATCCAAGTTCATGACTGGACTAAACACCTTGTTATAGCTGGATTTTAGGAACTTAGCAACTTTTTGCTCTTAAGTAATACTGTGATGATTGGCCCATCTTTGCTCAAAAGGAGCCCTTCCTCCTTCTTTTTCACTTGCTTACATAATGGGATTTCCCTCAGTAGCTCATTATAAATCTTCAACTTTATTTCTTACTGTTTCCAATAGGTATTTCTTGATCCAGATCCTATGGGAAAGACATCAAAATAGTGTTAGAAATGTAAGGGTTTTGCAGTGTCCGAGGGAAGATGGCAAAGCGAGGCGAGGCTGGGATTGCTGCCAGATATGATCCCTGTGAGGGAGAAAGGATGAGAGTAGAAGTTTTCCCTGAAACTGTGGTTTTCAGAACATTCTCTAAATCAAAGGAGGCATACTCATGCCAAAGCTGCCCATCAGCGAAGTCTTGACACAGTGTATGTGTGGACACTCAAGTGGAGGCCAGAGCATGTGGATGTCCATTCCTTGAGGCAGGGTCTCCCACTGAACCTGAGCCCAAACTACGTTTCTTCTCCATTGGCTGACCAGCGATCCCCAACAATCCAGCCATCTCTGTCTTCCTCGGGGCTGAGCTTACAGGCTTGCAAGTCACACCTGGCTTTAAAATGGGTGCTGAATGTCAATCTCAGATCTATATGTTTGTGTGGCTAGTGCTCTTAGCCACTAAGCTATCTTCCCAGCCCAAGATCAGGAGCACCCTTCCTCGGCATCTCTGCTTGTTTAGTCAATGGCTGTAGCAGCCCAGGGACCATGCAGGGGAGCAGTGGTGGACCCGAGAACATCAGCAGGACCCATCAGCTAACTCTGCTTCTGCCGTGCAGAGACCAAACAGGCCTGTCTTCATGATCACCATGCAAGAAGCTGATGACTGAGTTCTGAGTTCTCAAGGTTAGAAGCAATGGTAATAACCTTACAGACTTCTTTCCTCTTTGATAGACATCTAACAATTGTGAGTAAAATTTTTAAAATCTCGAATAAAAGCAATATACCCTGTCAATACCTTTGAAACGGAAAATTAATAGATGCATTTTAGTGGCAAACACCGAGCACAGGCATGAAGACAGATGCAGACAGAAAAGTAGTTCTGGAGCCCCAGTGAGCGAGCTCATCTTTCCCCAAAGCTGCCGTCTTTCTGCTTTTCTGCTTTGTTTACATAAGGGGACTTTTCTGCAGTGAATCCAGTTTAAAAAAAAAGGAATTCTTTTAAAAATGTATTTATTGTTAATAATTCAGTGCACTGTATGAGTAGGATTTGTGATGGGACCCCCATTTCCTCCTCCCTCTCCCCAACCCTCTGAGGGCCCTCCTCAATGGGAATGCTGGAATGGTCCATGTGATGGGGGCTTTGAATGGTACAAGCAGTAGCCAGTTTTTGTTATTGTGTGTTGTTTTTGTTGTTGTTCTTGTTAAGGGGGCAATATCTCTGAATATTCTCCCACACCATGGCTCTTACATTATTTTCGCAGAGTTCTTTGAGTCAAGGTGGCTGAGTTTTAGGTCTGCTCTACAGTTGAGATCTTAACAATCTCTGGATTTCTGCTTTGGACTGTGTTGGGCATCCTAGGTGTCTGTCTCCATTACCCTTTCACAGGTTATCTGACTTGCTGTGGAGGGAGCTCTCTTGCTCATCTTGCCTCTTCCTCAAAGGCTTCATTTGGCCCTAGATGATGAGTTAGGAGTGGTTCCTCTCCTGCCTGGAAGTCAGCCATCATCTCGGGTCCTGTTGCTGGACTTGGGTTGTCCATGGCTCTCACTGCCTTCTGCAAAATACAAACAGAATCTCCAGTGAGAGCGAGATGAGAACAGGTTAAATGAGACAAACATTGTTGATGTGGCGAGATTCTAGTGGATGGCGGTTGTCTGTAGCCCCCTGGTTAGTGGGGATTTCCCTTTGGAGTCTGGGTTCTTGGTCTCCCTAAGAATTTGCCTTGGATCTCAGTTCCAGCTAAGGTTTCCTTGCCACTGAGCGGATCTCTTAGCCAATCAGCAAGCCATCGATTACCCGCCTAGGTTAAGTGCACTTTGGCACAGCTGAGCACTTCGTGACTTGCTGGTCTCTGCTGTGTAGCAGTGTCCTCTGCATTTGTAACATCAGGGGATGCTATGTATCAATGTCCTTTGCTTTCTCTGAATATCCTTGGCCAATTTCCCCCCAAATGAGGAATTCTCACTCTAACAGATGCTTGATAAATATCTATTAAATTCACAAGTCAATACAACACGCATCAAGACGCAGTCTTATAGAATCTCCTACTCCAGTGTCTAATCTTGAGGCTTCCTTTGCACCTCAGAAGCTTTCTTCATGGTGGATGGGTTCCTGATACCACTTGGGCAAAATCTTTGCAGTGGTCTCCTGACCATTCTGTCTACTTTTAGGCGCCTCACCTTTGCACCTGTTCTGGCCTAAGACACTTGTACTGAAGATCAATTCTGAACTACCTCATCTATGCTCAGGACTCTTTCAAGATGAGTGAAATAAACCTAAATTATCAACATGGAATTTCTATAATATAGGATTCATGCAGATTCCCAAACGTCCCTAATCACTGGATAAACAGGTTTCCTATGGTTGCCATAGCAACGCATCACAGACTGGATGGCTTACAATCAGTAGGCATTCATTATTATTACAGTTCTGGAGATCAGTGGTTCAAAGTCAAGGTTCTGACAGGGCTGGTTTCTTCCAAAGGCTCTGAGTCTCTCAAGTTAATGGGGACCCAGGAACTCACTGACTTTCGGGTCTTCATTATCACACAGCTTCCTCCAGGTGTCGGGCTTTATGTGGTGTCCTTATACTTGGATTAAGAAGAACCCACCCCTCTTCAGCATAATCTTGTACTGTTTACTTGTCTCATTGTCGGGACAAAATATCTGACAAAAGAAACTTCAGGAAGGACTTGGGCTGACAGTTCAAGAGCAGAGAGTCCGTCATGAAGGGGCAGGCATGGGAGCTGGCCATTTTCAATCCAGTCAGGAAGCAGAGAGAGACCAATGCTGGTACTTGGCTCTCTTTCTTCATTTCAGTTAGTCCAGGACCTCAGGTCACGGATGGCACTGCCCCCAGGTAGGGTGAGTTTCCCTCCCCCAACTAACTTCATCTAAAAAAACCCTCACAGACTTGCTCAGAGACTTGTTTCCATGGGGACTCTAAATCCTGTCAAGTTTATAACTGAGATCCGTCATCATAAACCTGACTTAAATTTAATTGATTACATAATCAATGTCCCTATTCCTAAACTTGGTCACATTCTGGGGTTAGGTCTTAACTAAGTCCTTTACCATATGGTTTGTGCAGGGGAACAGTTCAACCTACTACAGAGCCATAGTAGGGAATTCGCTTAGTAGTAAAATATAAGGACCAGTCACATAGAATTTAAATAACAATATATTCAGTTTAAAGCATCTTACTTTTTCTATTCCTAAATTTTTCTCTTGTTCTTTTTTATTGAAATGTTTTTTTTTTGCTGTAGTAACAAAGATACAGTAACAATAATGACAGAAAATAATAGGTTTATGCCCCCAAAGGTAGACTGAAACTTTGACCATTTTCTTGAAATCATTTTAAGATAGTATTTATTTAGGAGAAATTAATTTCAAAATCTTTTGATGGCATGTCTTCATTAGAAAAACAAATTGAGTAAGTGCCTACAAATAATATTTTAATTAGCTCTGAATTCCAAATATTACCCCCAAATGTTAAAGAATTAAATAAAATTGAAACAAATGATAATACTTCATTAATTTATGAATTACATATATTTGGAACAATTTCATTAAAATTACTAATTAATATTTAGAGATAACCATGTGTTTGATCAGGTTTACTGTTTTAGTCCATCATATTTTAACATAGTGATATAGCAATTTACATCTAAGGGTTTCTACTATAAAGAGCTGTTTGAGAGAGAAAGAGAGAGAGAGAGAGAGAGAGAGAGAGAGAGAGGCACATAGAATGACGTGCCAGGGCCTCCAGCCACTGCAAACAAACTCCAGACACATGCACCACCTTGTGCATCTAGCTTTACATGGGTACCAGGAAATCAAACTCAGGTCCTTCTGCTTTGCAGGCAAAGCCTTAACTGCTAAACCATCTTTCCAGCCCTAAAATTACATCTAAAATAGAATTCATGATAACATTTGAATATGGCATATAAACAGTTTTATTATTTTAAAAATATATTTATATAGTCCATCTTATAGACTAGGCAGAGATATTAGCATGGATTCAATGATGTATTAGTAAATTATGTGTTTGTAAAATTATAGTGCTAACTTAAAAAATAAAATTAGAAAATTATCACTGGGCAAATACCATCATTATTTTAGTAGGAATGGATCACTGATGGATGCCAATCTTAGCAGTCAAAGGTGAGACAAGCTTAGAGACGTGTGGTCTCAGCATTTTTCTTGATCATATACTTACTGCAGTAATAACTGGAAACTTTCCAGCGGCCCTGGAAGCGGCATCTTCACTGAGCCCTCCAAGCTCACAGCAGCAGTAACAGAACATACAGACTCCATGGGTTGGCGAAGGTGATGCTCTCAGCGGGGCGCATTGCTCCCATGATGCTTCTGCCAAAAGGCTCATGGCCTTCAAATCACCAGGCAACACCAGACAGTTCCAATTTAGGACGCATTCCACAGAATAACTGATCATTATTCCTCAAAGGTCAAAACCAAGATGGAGATGATATTAGAGATGGGATGAAACTGCAGCAGCATGAAAACGAAATGGATGTGGGAACCTGAATTACACCAGGGACCAGTTAGAAAGACATCAGTAGGAAATTGGGCGAAATTCAATTCAGTTCCTCACTCACAATACAAGCACGCATGACTGATTGACTTTGAAGGTGGTATGTTGGCTGGAACTCTGACCAAAGTACTTTAAACACAAACTCTTCTTGGCATATCAGAAATGCATAAGCTATATGTACACTTATGTTTGAAGTTCGTCATAAAAAATGGTGCAACATGCCTGTAACCCCAGCACGTAGGAGGTGGATTCAGGACGGAGACTGTTCAAGGTCATCCTTGGCTACATAGTGGATTTGGATTTGAGACCAACTTGGGCTACAGCATAGCTTGCCTCATAAATAAATAGACAGAAAGACAGACAAATTAATAAACAAATAATAAGACTGGGGATGTATCTTAATGGGTAGAGTGCTCACCTAGCCTGACAAAACCCTCAATTTGATCTGCAGCACCCCACAGACTGCAAGTAGTGAAGCATTCCTGTCACCCCAGCACTGGAGAGGTGCAGGTGTGGAGTTCAAGGTCATCCTCAGTTATAAAGGGCATCTGAACCCAGCCTGGGCTACATGAGAGCCGGTCTCAAAAAAACTAAATAAGTAAGTAAACAAACAAATAAATAAAACCTTTTCATCTAGTAGAACCTGATACAACTGTGTGGTTTTTTTTTTTTTTTGCATAAGCTAATGGTGAAATTGAATCACTACTTCTGACCCAGGTTACCCAGTTTGGAGACGGAGTGGAGATAGGGTCCAGAGGTTCCTCCACTTGAAGTTATTGATAGAAACTCAATCAAAGAGAATAATAGCTCTCTGCAAGTTGATAGAGTCAGAATGTGTTCAACAGGAAGTGACATACCCACTCCCGTATCTAGAACACGATCAACAACAAAAACGAACAAGTAAAGCTAACAGCTGACTTGGGCTTCTGTAAGGGAGGAGCCTCTTAGTCATCAAGGAGGCATGGACAGATGGCTCTCCTTTGGCCATGTCGCCACAGGTGGTCCCCATGTCCAGTGCTGCATGCATTTACTGAAAGTCCCTCTCAAGATTCCTTAGCAGGTGCCTAAGGCACAGCTGACATTCGGTGTTACCCCATCCTTTCACGAGTGTCACCTGCAGCCAAAGCAATGATCAATCTGGGTGCCACCAGAGTCATGTTCACCTGGTGACTATCTTAACTGAGAAAGCCAGGGCCTGACACTGCTAAGCAGTTTTTGTTTTCTTTACTCGTGGCCCATTTATTAATGCTCTGCACACCAATGTGGTGGCTGAACGTATTTGAATGCGAGTCTTATTTAATTATAAGGGGTCCCAGGGTATCCAGCCTGCCTGTCAGATAGATGGCCTGTAATTGGTTCCATGCTGGTCTCTTCTGGGCTGGCCTCTCTCATTTCCATGGGAGCTCTGGTAACACCAAAGTCTTCACTGTTGGGCTGTGGACCTTGCAGAATCCATCACATGCCCTGCCACATGGGAGGTCTGCAAGTCGCCTAGTGATCAGGCTATTTCTTTCAAAATTCTTCAGTTGTTGATGGGAACAACTTCAGAAATATATCTATAAAAATCCAGATGCATTCATATTTTAAAAAATCATACAGAGCTGTTGCCTTCATTCCTTAATCACACACAGAGTGTTTCCCTGCTGGACATTTTCTCCTCCTCAAGCTCTAATGCCCTGCATTTCCAATGATGAAGGATGCTGCCTGCCCCATCTCTTCCTGCCGCCCCCTTGTGGCAGCTTTGGGAATGGCAAGAACATGAGAATAAATTGTAAATGACACTTCGTGGTTCCCTTGTTGAAAACCCTTCAATGTCTCCCATCATTTGGAATAGAATCAAGTTATTATCCCAGCTCGGTGAGGCCATTTGAATAGTTTTTACCACCTTAGTCATTCCATTTCTTTCCTTCTCATGATATTTCAAACTTTAAAATCATAGTACTTGTTTTTCACTCTCTGAAATTCTTTAAAAATTTTCTCCAACTCCCTTTAGTTCTAGCTTATGTTTTTAAAACTGTCAAAGTCAGCCACACACCACTGGGATGAACCTCCAAACCAGGTACACTTATGGGAGGAAAAGATTTATTGAAGCTACAGATCCAAGGGAAGTACCATAATGGTGAAAGAGGCTGGCCCCCCATTTCACAGTCCAAGCAGAGAGAAAAACTATCATTGGCACCACACACACAAGAGCAAACAGGCTTGGGGTGGGAGGGAGAGAAGATATCCTCCCTTTATATAGCCTTAGGGTAGGGTCTTGCAACCCTACCCTAAGTTTCCCAAACTTTCGGACTCCCCAGATTTCCCTTCCTGTACTACACTCTCAGGAAAGGATATTTGTTTCTAGCTCCCCTGAACTTCCTTCCATCCTGCCCTCTGCCAAAAGAGCTGCCTTCTTGTGAACAACATCAGAGACCCATGCAAGATTACTACAGAGGGTCAAGTTGACAACAAAACTTTACCATCACAAAACACAGTAAGTTAAGACAAATGGAATGGTGGTGAAGAGCTTTGAAAAATAAATGACAAATGGTAAATAACCTTGTTTTGAAATTTTAAAATTCATACAATAAAAATGATCCTATAGAAAATGAACTTAGATATAAATAAGCACTTCACACCGTAACCAATGGGAGTATGAAGAGGCATTCCGCCCCACACAACCAACAAAGTGAATATCAACATAGAGCTTTGCTCTTCCTGCGTTAATGACAAGAAGATTCCAGAGTGTTCCGAAAGGGGAAAGCAGCCACCGTCATCACAGGAAGATACTCTCAGGCCCTTGGAATGTATTTTGAGGCGTCTGAGAAAACGTCCCTGGGGTTGGAAACACAGTTCAGTGTTTGTGTGGCTTATGTAAAACCCTCTCTTTGATCTCTGTGATCACACATGCAAAACGGTTTATGGTGCGAACGGGCAACGTTGCTCCCGTCAGGTCTCTATAATAACTGACTGTTCTTTGAGGAGAAGTGGGGTCAAGTGCCTTTCATGTTAATTGTTCATCTGTACATTTTCCTGCTTTGACTTGCAAGTTTATGTCCCTTGTAGGCTTGCTTCCTGTAGGAGGGTTAGCTGAGTAAGATTTGGCGATGAAGAGAAACACAGAGGCCACTGAAGCATACTGCATCACACAGGGATCATTGAATTACTTCATCATTCTGCTTCTAATAGAGAAACAGTGGAGACACTAATAAAATTGTCATCACTTCTTAGCAGTTCTACAAATCTGCAATCTCCCAAAAAGTGTTAACAACATGAAATAATTTTATTTATTTTTAAACGTAATTAATTCACAATGCATTCTTTAATTCAATGGTATTATTTTGGCTATCTTTCCTTTCGTCAGTTTTCACTCATGAAATACAGACACCCACTGAAGAATTAGCCACCCACCAGAGTTCACTGCAAATACACCTAATTTTGACACCTAAACTTAAAAAGAAAGCCCTTTAAAATTTAAAAGTTGTACATGCACTGAGTAAAAAAAAAAAAAAAAAAAAGTTAACCAAAAAGTCCATCTAACTTGAACTTTTAAAGCTACTTCTGCTAAAATGTTATACGTATGTGTAGACATGTACATCCATTCATCCCTAAAATTTTTAGGTGAATAGATTTGGACAGAAACAGCTTTGCAAGGATACATTTTAGACTTATTTTCTAAAAGGTAGACTTTCCTTTTTTAAAAAAAAATTCTTTTTTTTTCACATAGGGTCTCGCGTAGGGTTGATCTCAAAGTCTTGATCCTCCTGGGTCCACCTCACAGACCTTTATTTCTAAATTTTCTGTTACTAATGTAAAAAAAAAACCAATAAAACCTTTGTAATGATACTTCAAACATTCCCAGTTTCCTTAAGGTCTTCTTTCAAGTCACGTGCTAATCTTAGGAATTAGTTACTTTTAGAAAATTACACTAAATACAAGTTTCCTCAGCTGAAAAGGTAAGAGCTAATTTGATGGGGGTTTGTGTGTACGGTTGTTGTTAGCTTGCTTTGAGGCAGGGTCTTATGCCTCCAGGACAGGGGTAGCCTTGAACTTCCTCACAAGTGCTAGGATTGCAGGTGTGCACACTCCCTTTGGGGGATCAATCCCAGGGCTCCTTGCGTTCTAGGCAAGTAAGGACCAACTGAGCTGATCACCAGTGCTCTGGTTTGGTTTAGGGTAAAGAGGATCAAGAAAGTTCCTTAGCACCTACCCTCACACTTAGGAAGTGCTTTCAACGTTAGCACTTTATTTTTTCTGTTTTTCTTCTCTGGACGAGTGGCAAAGGCAAGGAAGCATTGGGAGCTGCCATTGGCCTGTCGAGTGGAGATTCCCAACAGGCTCAGGTTCCCTTGTGGTTTCACCACAGCATCTAAGGTTGTGAGCTCAGAGCCGAGCGTCCTGCACCTCCCTGGGGAGGCAGAAGCCTTCACTGCCACACGAGGCGCTTCCCAACCCCAGTGATGTTTAGGATCCAATGCAAAGAGTAAGTGAGAACCTCTAAATTATGTTGTAAACCGTGCTTTAGTGCCATTGATACTGAGAGCTGACAACATGACATCAAGATGGGGAAGTCCATGCTGACAGTCACGAAGGCTCATTCAAAATTCTGTGCTGCAGGGCTGGGCGTGGCTCAGTGGGTAAAACACTTGCCACACAAGCATAAGGACCCGAGTTCAGTTCCCGGCACTCACACGAAACCTGAGCGCTGGGGAGCGAAGCTCGGAGGATCCCAGTGTTTGCTGGGGAGTCAGTCTAGCAGGAAGGACGGGCTCCAGGCTCAGTGAGAGACCTCGTCTCAGAAAAGTAAAACAAAACAAAGTGGGAGCAACTTGATGTCAACCTCTCAGCTACACACCCACGCCCCGTGTCCACCCCACACAAACACACACACATCACAGACACATTAAAAATTTCAATAAAATACAGCAAACTGAATCTAATAGTACATTAAATAATAAACATTCCTACCATGTGTATGTCTTTTGAGGAGCACACAGGTGCTTTCACATGAGAAACTGTGTTTATATTACTCATCCTGTAAATGCTTCCAAAGATAAAAACCCTATGATGACTTACACACCTGCAGGAAAGGCATTTCTGATATATATGTACGAGAAGAGAAGAATTCACAGGTGTTTCAATGTATGGATGGCTCAGTGGTAGCATTCTCACCTGCCTTAGGTAATTCCTTCTCACATATAAAATTGCCATGTGTGGCAATAACCTTAAAACCTGAGACTTTGATACTGAAATCAGGATTAAGATGAATTACGTCCATCATTTTATACCAACAAGCTTATTCAATTCTAGTCTTCATGAGCATTATATGAGAATGTGATCACGTAAGGAAAAGCAATCAGAGACAAAAATGGACAAAAGATAAAATTATATTAGAAGATGAAAGAAAAACAAGAGAACCAATAAAAAGTTATTACAAAACAATAAAAATTATCAAAACAGGTTATATAGTGAATGTGCAAAAGCCAATAGCTTTCATACACTAAAACAAGAGCCAGATAAAGGCTAAAATAGAAGACAGCATGCGTGTAGTAAAACAAATTGTAGAAAAGTAATACCTAAGAGTAGATATAACAACTCTTCTCTTTTTCTTTTTCTTTTGAGACAGGATCTCACTCTAGAGCCCAGGCTGACCTTGAACTCATGGAAATCCTCTTTCCCCTGCTTTCCAAGTACTTGGGATTACAGGCCTGAGCCACACACCAGCAACAAATAATTTTCCATGAAAGAACACTTCTGCAAGACCCCAAAGCACAATTGAACCCAAAAAAGTCAAACCATGATTTAGGGACTAAAGACTCGGTACTTATAGAGATGCGAGTCTTCCCTGAATTCTCTTGGAAATGTAATGTGCTACTTTTAAGTAAAGGTGGTAAGAATGCATTGCTATGCCTACTTATATTTATAAAAGCAAATGATGGAAGAGGAAGCCATAAAGTTAAAAGACAATGATTAGCCCTAGGGAACTGGCTTTGTAACTCATTTCGTAGATCTGACTTTGGAACCAAGCAAATAATTTATGTGGTATTAAAACAAACTTAAGTTTCAAAAAGGCAATTACGAGTAATAAAATGTAAAGCAAAGCCAGTGAACTTCACCATGTGTACAGTCTGTGTCAAACTCACAAAGGGAAAAATCCACATGATTGTAAGATACAGCAATTTAACCGTTTGTGCCTAGTGTGATTGCGACTCCAGGGGCAGAAAGAACTTTATTGCCAGCAAACATATAAGCTGTACTCAGAGGTCCTGCTATCCCAGAATGAATGAGAGAGAGAGAGAGAGAGAGAGAGAGAGAGAGAGAGGGAGAGAGAGAGGGAGAGAGAGAGAGCACAATGGCATGAATCCTGTGAAAGGGATTGAGAAACAAATGAACTCCTTAGGGGCTGGGGCGATAGCTCAGTGGATGAAGCGCTTGCCTCTGAACCTGCAGTTCCCGAAATTGAAGATTTGGGCTAGAGATGGAGGCATAGACAGGAGAATTTCCGAGGAGCTTGTGGTGAGCAGAGCAGAGCCTCAGAGTGTGAAAACTGAGGTGAGAAACCCTGCTTCAACTAAGGCGGACAGAGTTGTCCTCTGACCTCCACTGTTGCACATCAGCACTCACAGGCGCACCCCCCCCCCCAGGAAATACATACATGTTGCAGGTAGCTTCTCATCGCTGGCAGGAATCACTGGACCAAAAGCAGCTGGTGGAAAGAAAGTACTTATTTTGGCAAAGTGTCCGGGGAAGCTGCAAGGTGCCAAGGGGAACTGGCAAGAGCAGAGGGAGGAGCACCCCCATCGGAGTGAGACCAGTCCTCACACGAGGAGCTGGCTGTGGCACCAAGCCTGTCCCCAACAACACACCGCCTCCAACAAAACTCTAATTCTCAAATTACCAATAGCTGGGAACCAAGCATTCAAAAAACCTGAGTTTTTGGGAGACAACTAATTCAAACCACATTTCTCTCCCAGCCCGCATAAACTGGTAACATTCCGAGATGTACAATGGAATTTATTCAGTGCAACTTTTTAAACTCCAAACTTATCAATCCCAACACTGTGCAAAATTCCCAAGACAGCTTAACCGTTAGCTGTAACTCCCCACAACATAATGGCTCCGAATAGACATCCCATTGCAGAAGACGGCCCTGGGCATGTCAGGGAAAGAGACAGGAGCTGGAGGTCTTTCTTCATCACTTGCCAAGAATCCACTTGGAACCACAGCAAGCAAGGGTGGGTTAAAAAGTCACCTGTTGGCTGGACATCACGCAGTGACACTATCTGATTGGCTGCTGGCAATCCTGGCAGCCCTGGAAAAGGAAGGAAATGTCTGCACAGCCAACGCAGCAGGGTGTCTTTGTTCCTATTTCTCCGAGGGAGTGGGAGCGGTGAACAGTTTCCATGGCTACCAAGGCTCTTCTCTGTGTCAGAGGGGAGAGTAAACATGGCATGGGCGAGGAGCTAGCCAAATGCTAGGAAATGACAGCTAAGCGATGGGACCGAACCTGTGGAGCCCACCTTGGGCTTCTCAGACATCTCGTCACGCCCATGCCTAGCCCCTCCTCTCTCAGCAACCACCCTCAGATAAAAGTCTCCCCTGCTTGTCTTTGCCCAGAAGATAAAGGTGCAACTCTGCTTTGTCTTCTCAGGGCCGGCAGCCTGCTCTGGCATCCTGCCTTCCTCCTCAGGACCCCCAGAGCCCGGCCAACAGGCTCCCAGCCCCCGTGCAGAAAGCGGAGCACATGGGAGGCAAAGACAGGAGGATCCCTGGCACTACCTCGCTTAGTTGATTAGCCAACTCCAGGCTCAGTGAAAGACCTGGTCTCAGAAAATAAGGGGTGAAGACCTCTGGCCTCCGTGTACAAATGCACACACGCCTGCACACTCCCGTGAACCTATGAGCACACATATACAGCGTCTATGCGAAGCGTTGTTTGGGTAACAGTAACAAAATGTCATTACTGAAAGACAAAAAGAATGTGACATTTTACTAAAGCTACTATAACAATATTGAAAAATAGAAAATTGTAATAAATATGAAAAATCGAAGTATTTACTCTTCGTTCCTCGTTGTGGCACAAAGCCCCAAGGATTCCTGGAGTTTCCTGAGCAATGGGGATGGTCTTTGGTTCATGGAAGCATCATTCAAGGACTGATGAGGAGATTCCCTGAGAATGAGAGAGAGCCTCAGAATGAAGGCTGGACCCAGAGGAACCAACCACAGCTCCAGGAAAGGGACAGGATGGAGGCAGAGCGCTTTAATCCGCCACCTCTCTGCCTCGCAACTGTCCCTGAGCTGCAAGATTATGGTAGTCGAAGACAATGGAGAACTGAGTTCTGTGAATCGATTTGTTGAAATTTTCCACCTCAGGAAGGGGTGGGCGCAAGAACATCTGAATTGATAGCCAGCGGGGATGCTCACAGGAACCCTTTGGCCCCTGTAGGCCTTACTCGGACTTTCAGGTTTGAGTGAACTTCAGGCACTTAGAGTCAAGACTGGCTTGAGTTGCGGATCCCCAGATTGTGACACAGGGGGGGCCAGGGCGAAATGTCGACAAGTACTGAATTGTTGAGCTGGTTCCAGGAGTCATTGGTTCATTATACTATTCTATTTGTGTTTCAAAAATTTCCAAACCCAAAAAAAAAAAAAAAAAACATTCAAAACTTAGAATACTCTTTCCTGATTAATTTGTCCATTTGGAGAACAGACGTGCACACTGGATGCTTAGTGAGATGTCTAGCTGTGAATGAATTTTCCTCCCCCCCATGATGATGTTGAGCCTCTTCATGGGCTTTCGTGAGCATTGTGTCTTCTTTTGCAGATTGTCCTTCCAAGGCGTCTTTTGAAAGGAAATAAAGGCATTTGTCCACCAAAGGATTTGTTTGGGGAAGTTCATGGCAAGTTTATTTATAGTAAAAAAGAATAAAATCAGCAACCCAAACATCCATTAACAGAAAAGGAAATAATGATGGTGGTAGATAGTAATGGAATATTACTCAGTGATAAAAAAGCATATTATCATAATGTGCAATAACAATAAATGAATCCCCAAAACATTGTATTGAATAGAAGAAGCCAGACACACAAAGGAAAATATATTTTATGATTTGGGTTATAATGGTTTTGAGATCAGGCAAGATTGATTTGTAGATAGAGACATAAAAATAATGGTTTCAGGGGTAAAGGATGGAAAATGGCAGGAGCGGATGTGCCCGAGGAAATGCTCCATTATCTACACCTGGTTGATGGCTCCACAGAAAAACATTTGTTGAGACTCAAATTCTAAGCCCAAGATCTGTCTATTTCACTGCATGCAATTGTACTTCAGAGAGCAGAAGAGTTCTGGGGACTGTGCTTAGCTGAGCAATCTTAGACTTTAGCTAGGAAGGCACCTTCAGGTGGAAGGGTGTGCCCTTCCGGTCTTTGCCTAGGTGTGAGCCTGTCATTCAGGACCAGCTGGTCACCTGATGGCTCCAGCCACCTTGAGATCTGAATGTATCTTGCTGCAGCTGCAATCCAGAATTCTTAGGACGCTGGCCGCCATGGAAACAGCACTGGCTTTCTGTCCAGGCCCCACCAGCCACCTTGCCTCCGCTCTCCTCCCTGGATACAGAGCAGAAATATTATTAGCTCTAAGTGGGCTGCACTGCATGGCAGGGAACACAGTAGAGAGGCGTGGACTATTTCTCCCCTTTCAGAGTTTATCCCATAGAGTTCAAGGTCCTCTGATCAGCCAATCTCCCTGCTGGACTCAGAGAATGGGCTGAGTGTGGAGAAAGGCTGGCTGAAAAGCAGAATTGCTTCATCACTTGTGTGATTGCTGCCTCTTCGGATGTGTCAGCACTAGGCATACGTTATATCACTGGTCTTTGTCTAGCCCATGCCAGAGTGTGTTACCTTGCTCCAGATGAAAGGACTTCTGTCCTAATTGTACCGGGAGAAAAAGCAAGCTTGAAGATATGAACAGACTGGGTGAAGGCCATTTAGCTAGTGAGGAAGTCCTCTCACTTCCTTGGCTGAGATGCCTCTGCAGGGACTTCCTCGTGGACCCAGGGACACACAGCTTCTGCCTTCTGCCGTAGCTGGCATGTGGCCATCATCAGCTGCTTCTCTTCTCTGTGCCACTTCCCCACAGCAAGCCCTTCACCTGCCAGGGAACCTCTGGATACTGAATCCCTGTGAGGCTGATCCTGAGGATCTCTTGCTCAAGCACTGCGATTCAGACCGAAGGTTTTTGACTTCACAACCTATTCTAGATGCTCTTATATTCTACTTTATGCATTAGAGTAAAGCAGGCTCTCTGGAAAGAGGGCTTGGAATTCTCTGCCGAACAGCCACTGTTGAAGCACTTTCTAAAGGGACGACACTAGCTCCTCCTAGGACCGCAGGTCCACTGTTCGGTCTTCCACTCATCATCCACACACATTCACCTGTCCCTGGCCCCAGAAGGTTCAGGTCCCAAGATTCCTTGAACATGTGTGAAATCATTTACTATCAATTCTAACTTGTCATAACTCTTCTCTGCTGGTGAGGGCAGGTTTGCTCGTGGTTGTTCTACCTGGTGGGCTCCAAGCTGCTTTGTTTCCTGCCTGCTCAGCAGACAAGGTACTTCTTCTGATTCTTCCCAGCCCTGCCACCCCCACCCAGAATGAAGAACACTCTAAGACCATCTGTTTACATGGATGTGAATCCACAGCGATGGTACTCATGACTCCTTTGCTGACTCCCTGATCAGAACGCAAACCTCGGTGGTACTGCAGGCAGGGTTGGATCAGCTCCCATGTCTAGTACATCACAGAACCTGGCACATAGGAGGTGCTCACTAATGGTGCTGAATGAAGAGAAAAGCAGAAGTTGGTTTGAGTAACTTATGGTCCAGAAGGTATATGACAATACCTGTGTCTTTATGAGATAACTATCTACTCAGAATCAACAATTAATGCACGAGACCTCCTGGTTTAGCAGGTCCATGTTCCAGGCACAAGATCTGAGACCTCCTGGTTTATCTGGAACATGGCCCAGCACCAGATCTGAGACCTCCTGGTTTAGATGCAACATGGCCCAGCTCCAGATCTGAGACCTCCTGGTTTATCTGGAACATGGCCTTACACCAAATCTGAACACCCCAGAACATGAAGCTTTGTTAAATACTGAAGTCAGACAATCTGGGCTCAAAGCCCGGGTCTACAATAACTCAGGGTATGACCTCACAAAAGTCTCTTTACCCTCTGACATCTTAATTGCTCCATCTGCAAAGGAGAATATAAAAGATCCCACTTCATGGAGTTGTTGCAAAGATATTCCAGTCCTAGAAATAAACACAGGTTATAATTAGCCAGGCAAAGCACTTTGTCTGGATTTCATATAAACTAAGCTTCAATTCATATGCAAGGATAACTTATTAATTAATTTAACAAGTATTTATATGTTTGTCATGTACAGTGCAGTACTCTGTCTAAGTAAATACCACTGGTCTATGAATGCAAACCCAGCGTTTTTCCTCATGGACTTTTCTGTTAATGTGGTGATGCCATGGAAGCTGAGAACTCAAGGCTGAGTTCAGGTAAAAGAAAAGGGCAGGCGAGGACCTGAGAAGCTGGGTTACGAAGGACCAAGCCTTTGGAGAGAAATAAATGCAACCAGGAAAGTGCAATGATCCGGAGGTGTTGCTGAAGCTGCCAGTCTTTACAAAACCAAGTTGGGTGGGGAAGGAACGTGGGCAGGTGGGAGGGCAGAAAGATCTCCCGACAGCCTTTGGAGCCAGTCATCCTAGGAAGAGTTGCTGGGATGCTGAGCTAAAAAGAGATAGTAGGCTGGTATATTACTACCCAGGGCTGTTGTAACCACAGACCCAGTGGTTTGAAGTATGTTACATCACAGCTCTGCCAGCCTGGGTGCTGCAGGGCCACCCTACCTCTGAATGCTCCTGGGGAGGGCACCTCTTCCTAGCTTATGGTGGTTTCACCAATACTTGGCATTTTTCAGCTTGTAGACCCTTTTTTTATCTTGTAAACTGTCATTTCTGCCTGTCATTGCATGTATGCAGTGTGACCAGCCTCTGTATCTGTATTTCCCTGTTTGCTCCAGGCCATCAGTCCTTTGGTAGGACTAACCCGACTCCAGGATGATCTTAATTTGGTCAAATCTATAATGACCCTATATTCAAATATGGTCACATTCACAGGCATGGTGATTTCAAATATGAACTTAATTTTTTTGGGGCAGACAAAGTTCAATTTATAACAGAGATGGGACTAAATAAATTAATTTGGGAAATATTACCAGTTGACTGACGTGATGATGATGATATTGTCCAGGTAGCAGGTTTAGGCACATGGTAGGTACTAGTGGAGACACCTGGGGAAATAATGGTCAATCCATGTTGGAAGGAATGGCCAATCCACGTAAAAAGGAATGGTCAGTCCATGTAAGAAGCACTTAAGAAAATACCAGATCTTAGAGGACAGATGAGTGTTGTTTCAGACATGGCTCGACAACCCTTAAAACCATTTAGGAAATTGACAGTTGGGAATTAGATTTCCAGAAGGCAGAACTTTAGTGATAATCACTAAAGAAAAGTAAAACTTGACATATGGAATATTTTAGTACATTTGGAAGAGCATGATTTTGGAAGCGTAATTCTGCAGGCACTGGGATCACCAACTTACTAGACTAATGTGATGATGCCTCAGCTTCAAAGTTGCATAATACTTTTAGCTGATGCAATATGATACAAGGTACCCCTCTCAATCAGAAAGTCCAAACCCCAAATGCTTCAAGATCTGAAGGTTTCTGAGCACTGAGATGATGTCACAAGTGGAAAATTCCACAGCAGACCTCATGCTATGGTTTGCAGTCAAAGTGCAAAATGCATTAAAAACACATATAGAATTACCTCCTGACTATGTGCATAAGATGTACGTGAAATATACATGAATATTCACTAAACTACCATCTTATAAGAGCCTGAAGACATGCATATCATAAACTATATTTTAGGAATAATCATTAAAGTAATCAAAAAAGGCTCACATTTACCTAATTTTGAGAATCAAAGATTTCTGAGTTTCTGTATTTAACTTTAATACTAACCACATGTTTCTTTAACAAGCTCTTACACTTCATTCCTACAACACAAACTACAATTCTTACAATATAAACAGTCAGGAAGTCTTATTGAGAACCTACTGTGAGTCTAGACAGTGTTCTCAGCCCAGCCTTCTCAAGATGGAGAAGACAACAAAACGTCCTCCTAAAAGAGTTTCCTTTCGCATCCTTCTTAACTCCACATCATTGACGTCTTTCTGCCTCTTACAGAGCTCGTTTGAACCCTCCTAATGCACTTGCCATGAGGCAGATTGCTGAGAGGTTGTCAGTTTGGTCACCGTGTATTATAAAGAAGAATGAAACACGGAGGGGTGGGGGAGCAAAGATGGGTCCAAACTTCCCAGCAATTAAAGACGAGGGCAGGATCAAGCAGTCCCCTTCTCCTGGCCACAGCAGCCTGTGCTCCCTGTCTTCAATGCTGAGTCTTTAACTAGTTAAGTTATAAAGGCCATATCCTTAGAATACTAGCTTGACATGGAAAACTGCCTGAAGTCCCACATCCACACTTTATCCACAGACAGTACCTGGAATGACGATAAGCATGGGCTTGATTCCTCTCTGCCAGCAACTAGAATGAAGTATTGGGACTCGTTTCTCCAATGCTTTAAGGCTCAGTGGACTCACGCCTTGGATGGGCCTGACAGGAAATAGCTGGAGGAAGAAAGGGTTGTTGTGGCTTGTGTTTCAAGGTGGGGAATCAAGGTGGGCTGGCTCATTATACTGCACCCTGACCAAGAAGTAAGGGGGGCAGAGCCGATGGGACCAGGCTCCATAACCCCAAGGCCCACCCATGACCCATTTCCCCGCATCAGGCTCTGCCTCCTAAAGCTTTCACAGCCCTTCCAAATAGCGCCTCCAGCGTGGGAAGAGTGTTCCCACACAGGAGCCTGTGGGGACAGCCGATGTCAAGGGGGGGGGGCAACACCGTAGCTACCACTGCACTGCAGTGTGTCCTTAGGATCGGTAATACTACAGCTACATTTTTCAAGATTTTTCAACGATCTCACCGAGTCTAATCTTATCCTGTACGTATCATGTAAGACAACAATCAGCCAGCACATTGCTTGCACATCTCCTTGAATAGGACTTTTCCCTTGGCTGAAAGAAAAGAGGTAGGAATCCAGCAACAAGGTGAGAAGAGGCGAAGATAAGAGTGAGAACAGACACAAACTCTCAAAGAGCTGTGCCATTGTTTCATTTTATGATTGTATAATGTCTTATTGCTAATGGCTTTGAGTACAGGGAATGTTTTGTTCCAGCACAGGTCATAAATCAGTTCCTAGCCACAGGCCCTCTCCGCCCCTTGCTCCTTCCATTCTACCTGTGGCCTGCCCCAGGCTGTGCCCACCCGTCCATGTCCATCCTCTGCTGGACACTGCTTTGTTTCTCTTTCTGAATCCAAACACCAGCATGAAGCAACACTTACTGCAAAACAACCCAGCCAGGCAACCCTTAGGGGAAGAACTGGTACCTTAGCATCCCAGTTAAGCAAAGAACATCCTACGTTTTATAACAGAGCAAGATTGTGACTGTCTCAGAGGGAACAGCAGGACTTTGAGATCTGAAGGAGGGGAGGAACAAACCTACTTAGAAAGTGTAGACCATTAGGCGAGTGACTGGCCATGAGAGCAATCAGTCTGTGTGCAGTTTGACGGAGAAGTGCACATGCTGTCAGCGAAACATCCATCTTCAGGTCACACTTGTCTCTGAAGAAGGCTGCCAGCCCCATACCCTGAGCATTCTTCGTCACTGAAACCTGGGTGCTGTTTCCTCTCTAGTTTATGACAGCATCTTCAATAAAAGCATGGGAACTCAGGCTCTGCAGACATATGTCTGTAATTTGTCCTGTTATCTTAAGAAGCTAAGTAGACTTGGTTGTTGTCAGTTAACTGGAGCAGGACAGAGCTTAAGAGAGAAGCTCTGTGGACACACATCCATCTGGCTGGCAGCACAGAGAACAAGCCCCTGCTCCTGGAATCTAACCCACTCACCTCGCCCTACTGGGATCATTTGTTGGCTGCCTTGGTGCCTGTGTGGTACCAGCCTATGGGACAATTGTCTTACAGATGGCGGAGTGCTTTTCTGGTGGTCTTCTCTCTACGGTAAAGACCCAGTGAGTCCTATCTGTGTCATCAAGGCTCTCCCACAGCTGCCAGAAGCATTGTCTAGGTGACCCCTGAGCTGCCTGGGAGCTGTGTTATAGTGGACTTTGGAGTCACAAGAACTTGAATTCAAAGTGCAAGCCCAACACTAATCACATGATCCCAGACAGCATCAAGCATCTGTTCTGTACCTGAGGGAACAATAAGTCTGTCCAGACAAAATAATTTGTGATATAATGGAATCATTGGAACCAAGCCAAGTGTCTCATAGGGAACGGATGTGTAAATCATGACGCCTCCACACCTGGGGTGCTTCTTCCCGAGTCCTGATGTGGAGGGAGTTCCCCTGGGGTACTCTGGTTTTCCGTTCTTTTTCTTGATCTTCCAGAGAGAAGAGAAGTGACTTTTCTCAATAGCTTGGGCAGATCTCACTCCTGTGTCATAGGAATGAGCTATACTGAGTGTTTTTATTTTCTCAGGACAGTTCATTGCTACCTGGGGTTTGGGAAGAAATTCTGTCCAAATAGGGGTTCAGTGTTAGGAAGCCTATGAGTCTTTAACATCAGAAATGAAGGCCATATTATTTCTCACATAATTCAGAACTTAAATAAGAAAAATGATTGATTTAAGGGTCCTTTTACCTCCCAACATAATACGATGAAATAATTTTACTCAAGTATAAAATAATTCCACAACTATATTTATTATTGGCATAGGATGACAGAATCCTATTTAGAGCATAGGAAAATAATGAAATAGAAGGTATGCTATGTTTCTGGCTCTGTTTAAAATATACATATTTTTGCATATTCAATGCATTAATAACAATATCTGTAATGGCAGTGTGAACATTTAATATCAGTTATTTTGGAATGGTTAGATAATAGGTATTATTTAATATTATTTTAGTAAGACCATAATAAATGTATATTCCCATTTTAGTGATAAAACCTTAAGGTATTTATTTGTCAAAAATAAAGTATTTTTCAAAATTATCAAAAATAATGAAATAGTATGTGTAGCTGCGTGATAGACTATGTATTTAGGACAGATAAGGTCCTGGGTTTAATCTCCAATATAAAAAACAATTGTCTAAAATACAAATGTAACACAATTCCCCTTTCATGAGTTCATTCACGTCAGAAGTAGTTATCAGTCTGGCTGGGGACCATCTGGTGTCACTGGTTTTAAATGGACAAGTTTCCACAAGCTGTGAATCCCTTTGAATTTCAGAATTCCAAGGATGGAAAAACAAAAAACAAAGCATAGCAATATCTTCTTTTTAGCATAAAATTAAAATAAAGGACGGAGTGATAATGAACAGATGGTATGAAAATGTAGAACTGTCTGTCCACTTGGAAAGGACCTTCGGGTCGCTCTCTCAAAGGAGGCAGGCTGTGCTTTGCATAGCTGGGCACTGGGAGCGAGCAGGACGGTCTCTTGCTATTCCAGTTCTTAACGGTTGCATCCTCCACCCCAAGAGCCCTCCACCTTCGTCAGCTAGGGCAGGAAAACGGTACTTTCTGAACACGTCTCCTCTCTCTGATCCATTCATTTGGCATCTGAGGAAATGGGACATGTGTGAATTTCAGTCATACTGCTGACCAGGAAAGCTGACACCCAATCTAACTCTGCTCCAAAAACTTCTAAGCCTTCCTTCCACAAGAGCAAGTCACCTATTGCAGTTTCTGAGGACAGAAGAAGACATCACCTTCATGGTATTTATTTCAGTCCACTCAGACCTTCTTTGATGCCAGAAATCAAATACTTCATGGGGGAAATGAAGCAGAAGAAGAGAACAGAGGAAAGAAGTGAATGGGGATTGGATAGACTGTGATTACTCAATTTAGGGGCTCCCTAGGTATTAACTGAATAATTTTTTCATTTAATTATTATTATTATTATTACTATTATTATTTTGCTTATTTTTTTGAGGTATGGTTTCACTGTAGCCCAGGCTGACCTGGAATTCACTATGTAGTCTCAAACTGGCCTCAGATTTACAGTGATCTTCCTACCTCTGCCTCTCAAGTGCTGGGATAACTGAATAAATTATCAAATGAAAATTTAAGGGAGTGTTTACACTGTCTTCAAACCATTGATATGTAAGCCACTTACATATAATCAAATCATTTGATTTGAATCAAATTATGTTCAGATGTTGATTTTCATCATTTATATTAAATCATATAAATTCGTGTTTATATATAAAAATATATATGCTCCCAAACTCAAGATGAAATGACTTCTCAATAAATCCTGATAAGTTGAAAATATTGTAAATAGTAATGCATTTAACACACCTACCCTATTTTGAGGAGCCAATTCCATTATCCGTTTGACCAGATTAGGAATAAAGTAAGAGACATGCTTCTCGGACGACTGATTGAGAGGAAGACTTTCCCCCAGAGTGGGTGTCGTCCCTGTGGGGAACTATGAAGAAGTTGTAAGAGAACATGGAGCCTTGCGGCTGCTTCTTGCTGGCACACAATCTACCCTGCCGTCCTTCTAAGATATTGGAATGCAGCTTTCTCAGCCTTCAATTGTGGACTGAACACCAGCAGCTTTCTAGGACTCCTCCAGGCCTTCAGGGCCAGCCTTGTGCACTGGGCAGCTATCCAGCCTACACAGCCTTGTTGGACTGCCCAGCTCCTATCCTGTAAACCAGCCCAATAAAGCCGTTTTATAATATGTATTCATTCTACCCATTCTGTTTCTGTAGAGAACCCTGACTAGTACACCAAGCTCAGTGGCGCAGGCTGCCATGAGGGTCTCATTGTTACCCTCATGGTCCTTCAGGGCACGGAGAACAGGCTCCAGGAAAGGCAGTTTTGCGATGCATGCAGCTGGTCAAGGAAAACACCGCAACTCAAATATTAAATCCAAGTTTCTACCACTGAAAAGTTGAAAAACCATCCAGTGAGCCATCAAGTCAGAATCTTCAAGTCATTTTGTATAATGATAATAGTTACCATTATATTTTCCAGACCCTAAACTAGTTTATGTAGAAGACCTTTCTGGGGTTCTTTGAATCTTATGGAATAGAATTATAATCTTATGGAAGTTTATGGAAAGTAACAACAAATATTATGATTAAAGCCAAGTTTTTATTTTAACGTCTAGGCCAATCGTCCCAGTGGTTTGTGAACATTATCTTCTTTTTTTTTTTTAAATATTTTATTTATTCATTTTCAAGCAGAGATGAGAGAGAGAGAGAGAGAGAGAGAGAGAGAGAGAGAGAGAGAGAGAGAGCGAGCACCAGGGCCACCACCTTGTGGGTCTGGCTTATATGGGACCTGGGGAATTGAACCCGGGGCCTTAGGCACTGGAGGCAAGTGCCTTAACCGCTGAGCCATCTCTCCAGCCCGAACATTATCTTCTTTAAGGGCCAATTAGTTCTTTGATACACAAAGACCACTCAGGTCATCTGAGTACAGAGCATTGGTTTTGCATTGTCCAGTGTGGGATGGACAAGTGCATGATGCCCACTCACTAATATTGTCCTTCAAGAATTTATAGGGTGTTGGGCATTGCTTGTTGGTATTGCTAAATGGGACACAGAGGACAAAGGGTTAACAATGTTTGAACAGGTTTGAAACCCCAGTAATCCCGTAGGCATTTCACCAGCTCCATCCTCAACCCTAAAAAACTCCTGACCCCCTAAGCAAGCCACAGAAAACCAGCGTTCTCACCTCAGCATGACTGGGAATGGGTGTCAGACCCAAGTAACAAATTTCTCTGTAACCATCCCCATGGACCTTGACTAGAATCACGTATTTCCGACGCTCAGTCCCCCCCACACACACACACCAATTATACAAATTAGGCATTCACAGGTTGTCTGCACTCACCTATCCCCTTGCAGGATGCCCACTTACCACCCTGCCTGACCAATCCCCTTGCCCTCCCCTGCTCCTCATCCTCCTGGCTTCTTTTCTCTATAAATGTAAGCTCTCCCCATTCAATAAATGACACATGGATACACGATACACATCTGCTCGCATCTGTGTCCCGAGAGCGTCCTCTCGTCCACCCCCAGCTCCGTGGGACCACCCTGAGACAGCGAAGCAGCCTGCGGCTGCAGCTTCCAACCAGTTTCTCTCTCTGGCGGCTGAAGGCACCAGCAGCAGGAGAAACGACAAGGGCATTTTGACTTGAGCACAAACAGCAGGGCTTCACAGGGGTCAAGGGCAAGAAAGTCACATGTACCTTACTACAGGGGTGTGATCAATCCTCTGGGCTGTACTATTGAATTTCAGCATTCATAAACTACCTTCTGGAGTTTCCTCTCAGAACAAAGGATAGGATGTGGTTCAGATTGTTTCGAGAGGGTGTGTAGATTAAACCTCCTTACATTCCATGAACATATGACTTTTCCTTTACAAGCTGGAGAAGTCAGTGTCTGTACATGAGCCTGCAGCACAGTGGGTCTGCCATGGCTCACACAGGCAGGGACTCCCAGCCCCCAGGAGTCTCTTGAGAGCTGCCTAAGCAACTGGGAATTCCATCACTCAGGGCCACTCAGGGGAATTCCCTAATTCTCTTTCCCTACATGTGGAAAATATGAGCCCCACAGGGTGGCAGGATGGCTTTCCTCCTGAGAAGGCCGTGCATCTGCGTGGGTGCTAGCCTCAGACGACTTCTGCAAACGCCAAGCACTCACCATGGAATCCATGGCATTGTCATTAAAAGCATGACTACTAGGCATCTCTGTGGGTGCTGTTCCCTTAGAACATGGCGCTGGGGTGTGGAGATGAGATCCCTAATTAAATATTGCCAGTCTCCTATAAAAGGAACAGCTTTGGAGACTTCCCCCCACCCCCAGGGAGGATGCCATGGAGGAAGGTTAGACTCTCCAGATGGGGAGCTTGGAGAAGAGAACACTTGCTGAGGAGAGAAAATCAGAAACCAGAGCATGGCAAATGCAGTGGCATTTTGGGGTCGTTTGCAAGGGATACTGTGAGGAGGCTGTATAAAGTAGGTGGCCTGGGATCACTCTCTGGTGGGTCAGCAGTCGAGAAGTCCAGCAATAGGAGGCGGCATGAACGAAGGATGCATGGAAACACTGGAAGGCACCTGTCACCTCATTGCTCATTTGAAACCTAGACGAATAGGAAATTTGCTAAATTTCCTTCTCTATGAAGCAGCTTTTTGAACAAAAATGGTATGATCTATGCCAACTAATAATAAATAATAATAGAAGTATGCATGATAAAATAGTTAGGAACTAAACCAGTTGCTAAATACTTATGCTAAATGCTTCTTATAGTGACTGAAACACAATTCAATAAATATTACCTATTGTTTCATCATCATATTCATCATTATTACCATCAAACATCTTGTCACATAGTCCTTATTGATTTTTTTGGATAAGTTCTCAAATCAAGAATTGCTAGATCAGGGTTGGAGAGATGGCTCAGCAGTTAAGGCACTTGCCTCCAGTGCCTAAGGCTCCCGGTTCAATTCCCAAGTACCCACATAAGCCAGACCCACAAGGTGGTGGCCCTGGTTCTCTCTCTCTCTCTCTCTCTCTCTCTCTCTCTCTCTCTCTCTCTCTCTCTCTCTCTTTCTCCCTATCTCTCTGCTTGAAAATGAATAAATAAAATATTTTTTAAAAAAGAATTGCTAGATCAAAGGGCATACATTTTTAAAATTTTCAACTCTTTGGCAAATCCCCCCAGAGTGTGTAAGGTTGTATTTCAATGTAACTCAATACTGAGCAATTTTTAATCTTTGAAAATCTGACTTAAATATCAAAATATCATTCTTTAATTTTATTCAGTTGTTCAATACTGAGATAATTTCCTTTTATGACCATGACCTTTTTTTGTTCCTTCATTTGTGATTGCATAGTTTTCAAAAATTAATCTTGTTCCTCATTGATTTATAGAACTTATTTATAAATTAAAATTATCTTTTCAATAATATCTATTTCACAAGTGTTTCCTCTCACTTCAGTCATCATACACTGTTTAGATTATAAACACCTCTAAAGCTTCAATAATTCAGAATATTATATTACTAGAAATTCTATAGTAATAAGACTATTCTAATTATGTGTGAATATGCATGTGTAGATGTGGGGACTGAACTCAATGTCTTGTTCAACATCCATTCAGGTATTTTTTTCATGTTGTTTGATTTCTTGATTGTAGTCATTCTGACTGGGGTGACATGAAATCCCAAAATTAGTTTTAATTTACTTTCAATGATGGCAAAGTAATTGAACACTTTAAAAAATATTTTTGTCCTTTCGTATTTCTTAATTTGTGAACTGTCTGTTAAGTTCATTTATTGATTGGAAGTTTTGTTTTTTAGTGTTCTAATTTTTGCAATTCTTTGTGTATTATTATATCTATTATATTAAAGTCATATCTGAAGTGTAGCTGGAAAATTTTCTTTTATTCTGTAGTCTGTTCAGTCTGCTAATAGTTTCCTTTGGTGTATGGAAGCTTTTTAATTTCATGAAATCTCATTTATCAATTCCTGGGTCTTGTTTTGTCAGTATATCTAGGTTTTAAATAAAGGTCTTTGATAGTTTTTTTTGCAGGGTGAAAGATATGGATCTAATTTCATTGTTCTACAGATGGATAGTTGACTATTCTGTCTTTTGTAAAATGTGTTCTTGACACCTTTGTCAAAAATTAGTTGGCCATAGCCATGTAGACTTATTTCTGTAAAGACTCAAGAAATTCCCATTAAGATTGGATATTCTATTCCATTAGTCTACGTGTCAGATTGTTTCTGTGCCAATATTTGTCTTTCATTGTAGTATGGATCTGTAATATAGTTTGAGGCAAGTTACTATGATGTGTATCTGGCAGTGTACTTTCTGATTTGTTTTTGTTATTCATGGTCTTTTGTGTTTCTATATGAATTTTGGAATAATTGTGTGGTTTTTTTAATTCTATAAAGAAAGTCATTGGAATTTTGATGGGGTTTGCACTGAGTCTGTAGATGGTTTTGGGTAGTGTAGCCATTTTTTACAGTATTAATTCTGCCACCCCAGGAGCGCAGAGGCCTTTGAGCTGTCTAGTGTTTTCTTCAGTTTGTCAGCATCTTAAAGTTTTTATTATAGAGGGGCTTTACCTTCTTGGTTGGGTTTATTCCCAGGTATTTTATTTTTTAAAGCAACTGATACCACTCTTTATAATAGCAAGCTTTGGCCCATATATCAAATTAGGTGTAGTTAGATAAATAAAGGTGCATTTATATTATGTCTCTGCTTAAGAAAATTAAACCTATATAGAGACATAAAAAGATAATGATGATATATTAGTGAACAAAAAAGGCAGCCACACGTATAAATATATACATGTTATAGAATATATATATATACACATAAATAATGAGATATGTATATAGCTCATGAGGAAACCAGTTTCATGACTCCCTTTGGATATCAAAAGTCAAAGCTGTTCAAGTCCTGGGTATAAAGTGTTGTATATAATATAGTGCTTGCATCAAACCTAAGCACATTCTTCCATATGTATCATCATCTCCAGACCATAAAGCAATGAAACAATGTAAATGTTGTCATATTGTATTGTTTTGATGAGAAAAATATATTTGTATACTTAGCATACACGCATTCTTTTTAAGATATTGCAATCTGGTTAGTTGGATTTGAAGATCTAAAGCCAGTGGGTACAGAGCTCATAACTATAGGAGGCCAACTGAATTAAATATGCATAAGCATTTCAATTATGTGCTTTAAGTATCACATCAGTAATCTCTCAGGGGAGAGATTATATATGATATGGATATTGTTTTAATTTTAATAATAAACATGTATAATAGTTGTTGCCATTTTGGAAAAGCAACCCTCTTCTCTATGTAAACCCTCTGCTAACTGTGAGACAAGATAAAACAGTATTGCAAACAGAACCCTTGCTATGGTTGGATGTAGCTTGTGTTACATGTGCTACATGGTTCATGTGCTGGAGGCTTCTTCTGGAGGCGGGCTTTTGAGAGGTGGAGCCTATAGTGGGAAGTCTCTATGTCACTGAGGTAACTCCCCCTCCAAAGGGAATGCTGATCTCTTAAAGTGACTTCTTACAAAAGCAGGTTTCTCTAGAAGCCTCATCCTAGACGCCAAGGCTTTGATGTCCGCTAACAAGATGTGATCTTCGCCTGCTCTCATTCCTATTATCTATTATGAACCCTCACCAGAGCCAGTGCTATGCTGTTTCACTGGACAGCCTCCAAAACGATGCATCAAATAAACCTATTTTCTTTAGAATGTTAGCCTGTCTCTGGTTTTTCATAGCAAGAAAAAGTTAAGTTAGTAAGGTGGCTGTCATCTTCACTAATGAATTTGCAATCAGTGAACTTGTGTCTGTAACCTTAGGACTCAGCCTTTGAGGCCAAGATTACTGCACGAGAGTAGCTGAGATAAACATTCCTTATTCTTTCATATTTCCCAGTTGGGTTAAGCCATTTCTCTTCTTCACCTGGGATGGGAGGAGTGAGGGTAGGCAAGGAGAGATCATAGTAATAGAGGGACTTAAGGCCCATTCAGGAAAAAGCGTTCATCCGATAATTATTTACTTGAGATCTATCACCTCTCCAAGTCATAGTCTCCGGAACCTATGAGTGTTCCTCTTCCAGTGATGAATGGACCTGGACATGAGGAGATTACCCTGCAGTACCCAATTAGTAATAAATGTTTTAAATGTTCTCAGAAGTGCCTCATTGTTGTTTGAGACAGGTCTCACTTCATACCCCTGGCTGGCTTTGAACTCTCAGAAATCCTCTAGCTGCAGCCTTCCTCAATGCTGGGATCATAGATGTGAGCCACCATGTTCATTGAGAAGAGTCCCTCCCTATCAGAGGAAGACAAAGGGAGACTTGATCACAGAAGAGGGAAAGAAGAATGCCCTCGAGTCTTAGGGAAGACGAAGAAGCCTGGAGAGGTCCGCGACTGACTTTGAGGATGAAAGAGGCCACTAGCCCAGGACTGAAAAGAGTCACTAGAACATGGAAGAGGAAAGACATGGGATTCTCTCCGAGCAGCCTGCGAAGAAAACAGCCCTGTCACCATCTCCACTGACTGTCCCAGTGAAACTGATTTTAGGCTTTTTACTTCTAGAGCCTCAATACATTTGTGTTAGTTTGAGACACTAAGTAATAATTCCTCGTAGCAGCAACAGGAAACTAATATAATATTTCCTAAAAATCCAATGACTATATTTGGTTGGGTGTGATGGTGAATATTGGTAATTGTAGCACTAGGGAGATAGAGGCAGGAGGGCCAAGACTTCCAGGACAGACTAAGGAGACACTTTCTCAAAAACAAATAAACAAGCAGCTCACATTTGAGTCTTTATCAAAGTGTTCAGAGGAATCTACTTAAACAATAGCTCATATTCTTTGGCTTTTGTAACCTGCTAAACTTTGCTTAAAGCACTGATCTCCTTTCATATCAAACAGTAAAATTTTATTGATGTGGAAATTGTCCGAGTATTGAGAAGTCCTTTTACAGTACCAGCACATCAGGATTATGTCACAAAGCTGCTTTCCCAGGTTGCTCTGGTAAACCACCCTGTTCAGATCTGAACCTTCATTTTCCCTTTTCTTTCCTTCCTTCCCTCCCTTTTCTTTCCTTTTCTTCCTCCCTCCCTCCCTTCCTCTCTTCCTCTGTCCTTCATCCATTCTGTAATTGAGGATCACAAATGTGACTCTACAAGTAGGCCTTAGGTGCTCCAATGCTCCTAACACCCCGAGATGAGACGCAGAGCTGTGAACTTGTGTTGCGAACTCCCCTGAACTTGTGGGCTGTCTGGATCCTGCAGCCAGATTATTCTAATTGTTGAGTTTCTGTCTGTAGCACTCTCTGAGAGTGGTTCGGTCACCTCCACTCACTGTGTCTCCTGCTTTCAGTGAGCTCTACCGGTTTAAAAATTGCTGCTTCTAATGTACTACCAAATAGGGAATCAGAAAACTAAGCTTGTCACAATAGGCTTGAAAGAAGAGCTAAGCTAAGAGGCTTTCTTGTGCATCGCATACATAAATGGACTTAGGGACATGTGCATTTATCTGGGGACATGAATTGGGGACGAACATGTTGAATATGCAAGGCTTAGTCAGCTGATAATACCAGTTTCTAATCTGATTTTTTCGTTTTGTTTTGTTTTTCACTCTGGCTATGAGCCCTCCAAAGGCAGTTGCTTCCTACCAAAAAATACTGAAAATCTGCCCAATTTCTTGTGCACCTATTACAAGCCAGACAGGGACGCTCCTACCCCACGGGGGTCACCACCAGCTCAGTGCACTCAGCAGCCTACATGGCACCTAATCTCCTACTCAAATGTGTGTGAAATGAGAAAGCCGAGTCCGCTTGTCACTGCATGCGTCTCCCTCCAAGGCTGCAACCACAGGGCAGGGCGGTCTCTGCAGAGCCCAGCAACACAGACCAAACAAATGTATCTTGCTAGTCAGCTGTCAGGAGCAAGATTTTTATCAGGAACACTGTATTTCTGAAGACACCAGAATAATTTCCTCCTAATAAGTTTCCATCTTATTCAGGGAAGCAGATTTTTCCCGGAGCTCGGAGCCTCCTGGGGGACGGACGGCAGCTTGGTAGTGACAGATCAGATGTGTGTGCACATCTGTGCAAGGCCCCGAGCCCCACCCACAGCACCACGTGCTGGCAGCCTGGGCACAGTTTGCAAGCACCTTTGGAAAGGACTGAGCTGTGCTATCCGGCTCTCCTAGCAGAGAGGAAAGTGGGTCTGCCTGCTTCTACATTGCTGCACAGAGGAAAGGAGCTATTTTCCCATCACCATTTCACATTTGATTTGTGGAAGTTTGAATGTAGTCAATAAGGGCTGCATGGATTTTTGCTTTTGTGTGCTTCATTTTTAGGAGTTCTCATAGATTCACCCCAGCACCCAATCCAGAGCACACCCAAGAAGGGGGTCCTAGACACTGCCATGACTCCTGTGAAGGGTAGGTATGTGGTGGGTTAAATGGCTGAACACGTGGCATCTCTTTAGATAATGTGAAACTCAGGCTCCTTCCCAGGCAGGACGGCCTCGCCACCCTTTCCCTCTTTGCACTGAGCAATGTTCTAGTTCTTCCTCATCCCAAACTATATTTAAACTCTAAATTCTTTTCTCTCTCCCCCGGGATCTCCAGGTAGGCTTTTCCGAATAATAGCTAATGAAATGAAGAGAAATCATGTGGATTTCTTTTCCACAAAGAAATACCATTTCATCCTGAAAACTAATTCCATTTGTGATTTTGAGGGGCACAGCACCTGCCCCCAGGACTTCCCGGGAGACAGGTAGAAGGCCATCACAATATAGCATAAAAATTAGCATCAGGCCACAAATTATTGGACCCTATTAGGGATTTCTTTTAAGTAAATTAAGGTTATACATCATAGTCTTCCAAAGGGCTTGGATGTTTGAATCCTCCAAATGAAAAGAACATTGAAGATCTCCTGCAATCTAATACTAAATATGACTAGAAGGAAGGGCCTTGTCGTAACAAACCTGGCCTCTTTTTCGTGACAGCTTAAAAAAAAAATAGCAACTAAATGGCAGATTTTATAATGGAAAGATTTTCAGCAAAGACAACCAACTCTATGGTTAGCAAAACATACACGGTGAACTCTCTATGTATGATTGATTTGTCCGCTTATTGATCATTAGACAATCTAGAAGGTGCTAGTGCCTGTTTGCATGCATCGTATGTGAATGCACTTGCTTGTGGGAGCGCCTGCAACTGTGTGCATGTGTATTTCAAGGCACACAGGAGCAGTTCAAACCTCCTCTAGCCAGACATCTGGGTTTCTGTCCCAGGCAATTTCTTCAGCAATCAGGGTGAAGCTGAACTAGATTGTTTCCTACATCTTTCAAATACCAGGTTGATATTAAACTCCAGAACTCATGGAAGACTGAGGACACGTGTAAATTACTGCCCAGCATAGCAATTACACAATTTACCTTTTATCCTAAATTCATAAGCATTTTTTTCATGTGTAGGTGGAAAGTCAGTATTCTCAGGCAAGTGCTCGTCCAGTGGAGTTTCTGGCATTTTTCCCAATGACTTCTATGCAGAATCATCTTCTCTCCTCTGCAGGCTCCTTCCACCTATTTCTTGAGGCAGGCATAGAGGAACTGACCCTCTGCTCACCGCCCTGGCAGGCATTGTTTTAGAGGCAGGAGAGAGGCTGAGGATATGGGAGGTTTTCATTCCATCACTGCCTTTCCCATCAGTACGCTATCCTGAAAGTCCATCTCTCATGTAGAGCTGCCCCAGCCCTCCTCGGATGACATCTCGGAAGAGCCCTGGACTGCAGCAGAGAGGTTGAGTCCCGCTCACTTTCGCCTCGGCCATGGCCTTGCAAGGCAACGCTGATGGGGACCCCACTAGCAAGTGTGTATAACACCAAGCTATCCAGGCCTTTGCACATGGCATCTTTCCACACCCAGTTATTCCTCAGGATCTGGGGAGGATCCGTTGATGCCACACCAAACTGGCATGCGCTTTCGTCCTCTCTGACACGCCAGAGTATCTGCATAGAATCTATGCACAACCTCCAGTGTACACTAAATCTCTATTACCTAATGCAACACCGATATTACAGCAATAGTTGTCATACTATATTATCAGGTAATGAAGATGAGGACAATGTCTGCACAGGTTTAGTGCAGATATAATTTTTTTTCTTTTCCCAAATATTTGTAGTCCAAGGTGAATCAGATCCACAAATGTTGAACATAAGAATACAGATGTGTTATGTTTAACTCCACTTCATATTATATAACTTTAGAGGCTCAGAGAAGTGAGCGACATGCCCAGGAGAGGGACTGAATCCTGAACCAGGCACTGGCTGGGCCCAGTGTTGGTGGCCAGGAGGGGCTCACCTACTAGCTTTGTTTCTTTGTCTTTTGACTGATTTCACACTTCCTTCCACAGTTTCCTTCCTTTCCTTCCCTTCCTTCTGTTAGGCTATGTACTTTCTATTTCTTTCTCTAGTTTGCTTGTAAGATTTGCAAGATCATTATTTGGGAAGTGGATTCTCACTGAAGAAGCTAACACAAATCCTCAACAGAATGCTGTCTTCAAAACGACGTCCCCATTCCCAACTGAAAAAATAATAGTGGAAATTCAATTTTATGTCAGATAGCTTAAAATATACACCAGTTTTTAGAAATTTTACTTTTCTAAAAGTCCTCTTTTGCAGAATTACGTATAATATTCATTTTGCTAAAATAAACGTGGTTTTTTTACACACGGTAAGTTTAGGTTTGTAATACCCCCTGAAGATTCATAGGTTGAAAACGTGTTCCAAAGCTTGGAGAAACTTTAAGCAGTGGAACATCATTGGAGGAAGTGAGTCTTGCCTTGGGAAGCCAGCCCCCTTCTCCTCTGCCTTTACTTTCTGGCCACCACCAGCTTTCCTCCACTAGGTCCTGCCTTCTAGAGGGACCGCCTCACCGCAGCACTAAGCCACAGCACTAAGGAGCAGCCCAAGCAGTCCACTAGGGACTTAACCTGTGAAACCCTGAACCAAAATACGCCTTTCTTACTTTTAAGTTGCTTCTTTAAGGTCACAGAAGGATAACACAAATTTATGAAAATAAAAGTCTGGAAAGAAAAATATAATATACTTATATTTAGATATAACTATATATATATATAATCTGCATATCTATATGTATTTATAGACATGTATAAAAATAGATATGTATCTGTATACCTATATATTTACATATAGATATGTATATATGTATCTCTATATACGTTTGTATATATAGAGTGAGTTAGTGATGTTGCCATAATAATAAATATTATTTATTTTATTTTTGTGTGTATATTATATTATATTTAGTATAATTAAAATACACAGGGCAATAACCTAAATAACAACAACAAACCGAAGGCCCTTTTCTCCATATTGAAAAATCCTATGTCCAACTGAGGGAGGCAGTAGGATGGGAAGTGAGGGTGGGATTCCTTGAGATGGATCTCAGTTATGCAAGTTCCCAGTGGGCTTTGCTGAGGAGTGTGGGGTCTGCCAAGACTTCCCCCAGGACATCTAATGGCCTGAAAATGAGATCACAGAGCCTGAATCTTCTCTTAATTATATAGAACCACCATCCCTTCTCTAGACTTCTGAAATGCAAAAGGCTAAAAATTAAAAATTAGAAGCTTGTTACAAATGTCAATAAGCTAAAACACCTCACCTTCTAGTTCTCATAGTATGGCAATATAGTTTCTTGCAGAAGCAGGAAGTCCAGAATGCTATATACTATGAGTTACCTATTAATGTTTGAATAATTCTGAATTCCAAAATGTAGACAAAAGATCTTAGTGTCATAGCTGAGCGTGTAGCGACCTAAGAAAAGGATCCACACTACTTGAATCTCACAGTGAGCCATTACTCAGTCTCGCCCCCTTTCTCTCTCTGGCGCCTGCCTAGATGCCCCAGCTAAGGTCATTCCTGATGACCCACTCACTGTGGGCTTGTCAAAGGAGTGCAGAGTTCAACCTTGGACGAAGGAAACTGGAAAGAAAGCCTCTGTAAAGAAAGCAAAATTTTAAGACAAATGAAAAACTATTGTAAATGAATGAACTGCTTTCTCTCTTTGTCCAGAAAATAGTCTTGAATGTTGAATTAGAATTTGACTCTTGGGCTGGAGAGATGGCTCAGTGGTTAAGGCACTTACCTCCAGTGCCTAAGGCTCTGGGTTCAATTCCCCAGGACCCACATAAGCCAGACCCACAAGGTGGTGGCCCTGGTGTGCTCTCTCTCTCTCTCTCTCTCTCTCTCTCTCTCTCTCTCTCTCCTCTCTCTGTATCTTTCTACTTGAAAATGAATAAATAAAATAAAGAAAATTAAAAAAAAAGAATTTGACTCTTATGGGCTATATTTTCCTGGATAGTGTGTGCATGCATATGGCTGATGGAGCTGGCCATATTCTGACAGATAGGTGCTCTAACCTCAGTAAGCATTCCTTCACTAGGATGCCAGAAAATAAGTTGGGATGAGAAATCACCATAGGCATCCTGACTTGGCCAAATGAGTCTCTTCTATCAAATATTTATGTTTTATATTCAATAAATTGGTGCCAGTGAGGTTATCAATACAAGACTGGCTGTTCAAGGAGAGCTCATCACCTGGTAGTTTTGTTCTGTAGGATCACAAACTCATCAGATCAGCTTCCAGATGCAGCAGGATGGCCGCCTCCTTTGCCTTGGAGGGCTCCCACTTTTGCTGTTCGTTAGGAAAAGCTTCTTTGCAGTAAGGAAAGGACTACTTTAAACCACTGAAACCAGCCAAGAGATACTTTCAGAAGAGCATTCACACTTCCATGCATACAGCAAAATTTAGTAGCAGATTTCTTAAGCGTAGCAGGGTTCTGTATGAAAAGGTAACAAGTGGACAATCGAACGACAAGGCTTCTCAGCTGTACTCCCTGCCTCAGGCCTCAGGATCTGTGAGTCACAGAGCTGAGCTCAAACACGGAGTAGCACTGCAGAGATCCAGGTTGTGCAAGAGCAGAATTGTGAGGAGGAAGGTGCAAGAAGAATGAAATAAGACCAATGGAGAAACAAAACTATAAGAAGCAGGGACATTGGAGTCACACAGGTCCCTGGAGTTGAGCTTGGTATAGTGGCTCCCAGCACTTAAGAGACAAAGGCAGGAGGATTATTGCCAGCCAGGGCTACATAGCAAGACCCTGACTTAAAAAAATAACAAAATAACAACAAAAACAAGCAAAAGGTTGAGCAAAGTGTCAGGCAGGTGAAGAGGTCCATAAATGAGAGGTAGGGGAGATGGCTCCACAAACAATATCCCCAGCACCCACAACGGGCCCATCTGGAATCCAAGCTCGCTCTGGCTGAAAGTGAGAAGCCATGTCTCAGGAGGCTGCCACATGATGTCAACCTCTGCCCCATAGGCCTGTGCAGTCGAACACTATAGTTAGACAAACACACACATGTGCAAAACCCCTCTCTAAATGGGCTGGGAGATAGCTCGCTTGAGGGCCTGCCTGCCTTCAGCTTCCTAGCACCTGTATGAAAGCTGGGTGCCCTAAGGTGCACCTGTGATTCAGCTCAGGGCAGGAAGACATAGGAGAATCCCGAGCATGGCTGGCGGGCTGTCTAGTCAAATTGTTGTGCTCCAGGTTCAGTGAGAGACCAGTCTCAAAAATAAGCTAGACAGCAATTGAGGAAGACATTGAACACTGACCTCTGTCCTGCATGCCCACGTGTGTCCACATACACAGCTCGCTCACAAAGAAAACACAAGTTCACAAATTATCATTTTATTATCACTCTTAATATGCCAATTTACTCACCTCCTTCCTTTATGATTAAAGAAATAACCAATCATAGTTTCAGATTCGCCTGTGAGGATAAGCAGAGCTCTCTATCTTTTTGGTAGGAAGCCTCAAAATTCAAAACTAAAATAAAATGTCACTCTTTAGGCTTTTATTTTAATCGGCCCCCAAAATTTTTTTATCCGCCTTTGCCCTTCAGGAATCCTGCAGCTGACGGCAGGGAAGGCAGACGAGCAGCCTTTAGATGTCTCCAATTCTTGAATTTTCCACCGCTCATTAAAATTCCATCTTTCCCGTTGCCTGATCCCACAGGCTCCCCGTTGCAGACCCTACAGAGCAGACCCTGTTCAGGTATGGTCTGTTTATTCATCAAACACTTATTGTGCGTCCCCTACGTGCGGCCTGCACCAGGCTCTGCTCCAGCTGGGTGGATAGAGTAATGGATCTATTCTCAGCGAGCCCTCGGTTTGAGCATGCACAAATCAGCATGGACAGGGGAGACAGTGCAAGGAGGAGAACTAATGAAACAGGGGAGAGGACAGCAGATTAGTAACTTTCTTGCTGCTGTGACAAGGGGTTTCTTGCAGCTCCCAGCTTGAGGGCAGCATCCATCATGGTGGGGACCACTGGCTGCAGGAGGCTGAGGCAGCTGGTCACGTGCACCTGCTGTCAGGAGGCAGCCAGATGGCTGCTGCGGCTCAGCTAACTTTCTCCATTTATTCAGGCCAGAACCTGAGCCCGTGCTCACAGTTAGGATTGATCTCCTCACTCAAGCCACTTCATCTAGAAATGCTCTCATCGACTCGCAGAGGCATTCCTCTCCCAGCTGAGTCTAGATTCACTCAAGTTAACAACTAGGGTTAACATCACAAACAGGTAGCTCATGTGGGGGTGGGAGGGACATCAAGAAAGGAAGACACAGGAGGCTACTCATCAGCACTTTTTCAAGCAACCTGACAATGCCTCTGCGCTCTCTCTCTCCCTCTCCCTCTCTCTCATACCCCTGGTGATACGTAACTTCTTCCCATTCTCCTTCACTGCTATATCTCACTTATTTAAATAACATCCAGCTAATAGCAGATACTTGTTATTGGCCACACCTCACCCTGCACAATGCTCAGTGTGTGGGCTTGCTGATAAGCATTAAGACATCTGCAAGGAACAGCTGTGTTTTTTTTTTCCCCAAGGTAGAAAAGTTTTGTTCAACTTTGTCTTTATGATTAAACTGCCACTGAATAGGAAAGGAAGCCAGGTTCCCCAGCACCTCTACTGGGCATCTCAGTGGGCTTGGCGCTTCCCAACAACTGTGGAATTTATTCTCATTTACAATCTGTGAAGTGTACATTAACATACATTTTACAGAGAGATTTGAGAATTGGAGAATTTTGGTGGCTTGTCTAGATTTCAACATCTCATTTTTTTGATGTCTAAAAAAAATCAGTATTCATGAGTGCTTTTTTTTCTCTTGAATATTTTATGTCTGTTACGTCTTTGGCTCTCTTTAGCAATTCTGTGATCCAGAAAACACAAGTGGTTCAACCACTGTTATGGTTCCTGCTTACTTGTATTTATTGGTCTCAGTTCTGCAGTAGGAGACGGGCACTAGGTAGGGAAGCTTGTAGATTATGAGCTGTGTTAGATCTAAAGTAACCAGGTGATTGCATCCATGGAACCAACCGTTGATCAAAAATTTTTGAAAAATAGCAAACAGGTATAAACTTTTTCTCGACATTATTCCCTAAATATTTCAATATAGCAACTATTCACATTTTACTAGTGTTGCGGTCAGCTTTCTTGTTGCTGCGCAGAAAGAACCCAAGCAAAAGCGGCTTGTGGAGGAATGGGTTTATTTGGCTTACGGACTCGAGGGGAGACTCCATCCTGGCAGGGAAAACGATGGCATGAGCAGAGGGCTGGACATCACCTCTGCCACAGCACTGCAAACGGCGGCAGGAAGGTGTGCCAAACTCTGGCAAGGGGAAGCTGGCTTATAACCCCCATAAGCCCACCCCCGACAACACAGCTTCATCGAGGTTGTAAAACCCAAACTGCCATCAGCTGAGGATCGATCATTGAGAACACATTCAATTGTTTGTGGGGGACACCTGTATCAAACCATGACAGTCCGCCCCTGGCCCCCACAAACTAATAATCATACATGATGCAAATACAATGCTCAACTCTTAAGTCCCCACAGCTTTCAATTGAGCCATAATACCAAAAATAAACCCATAATGGCACAGAACATTCACAATGCAAAACATGAGGCACAGCAAAAACAGATTGACCAATACAAGATTTTAAACAAACAGGGCACCATCAATCTCTAACTCCAAGCTCAATGATTCTAACCAATAACACAAGTCTCTTGGAGATTCTATTCCACCCCTCCAGCTCGGCTACTCACAGTCCGGGAAAACGTCATCCGGTGCTGACAGCTCGCCTTGGCACCCATCCACAGTCCTGGAATTCACTGGGTCCATTGCAACCCACAGTTCATCCTCATGGCTCCATCGGGCTCCATGCAGGCAACCTTGCACACCTGCTTCACATGCCGATGGCCATTTTTCAAAAACAAAACTGTGTTGCAAATCCAATGACCCTCTCTTTCTAACCAATCTCCATTCCACAGAA